>CM027123.1:10066982-10175589 GCA_015476505.1 Urochloa ruziziensis | reverse complement strand
CTTGTATAACAAAGTGTCTTTGTTGGAGAAAAAAGTCACATGAAAGATGAATATTTTTAAAATAATATTATTTCATTGGAAAATTGCAAAAACACGTGGAAAAATTCAGGAATTGTGAAAATAGAGATATGTCGGCCCTAGAATGGTCGTGAAGGGACCTATCGTCCTCTAAATAGCTGCCTAGCCTACATGGCAGTAGGGCATCATGACGTGGTGGGTGTGAGATGACCTATTGGCCACGAGGAGGACGTGAGACGGCTTTTTGGTGAGGAAAAGTACCTGTCGGCCCTTCAACGGCCGACAGGTCTTTTTATTATTATTTTCTTTTTGAGATGATATCTCAACGTTTTTAGGCATGGTAAATGCATATCTTTGCTTGTATAACAAAAGTGCCTGTGTTGCAAAAAAAAGGTCACATGAAAGATGAATATTTTTTAAAATACTATTATTTCATGGAAAATTGCAAAAAAGGTGGAAAAATTCAGGAATTCTGAAAATAGATATATGTCGGCCCTAGAACGGTCGTGAAGGGACCTATCGTCCTCTAAATAGCTGCCTGGCCTACATGGCTGTACGGCATCATGATGTGGTGGGTGTGAGATGACCTATTGGCCACGAGGAGCACGTGAGACGGCAACGTTTTTAGGCATGGTAAATGCATATCTTTGCTTGTATAACAAAGTGTCTGTGTTGCAAAAAAAAAGTCACATGAAAGATGAATATTTTTAAAATAATATTATTTCATTGGAAAATTGCAAAAAACACGTGGCAAAATTCAGGAATTGTGAAAATAGATATATGTCGGCCCTAGAATGGTCGTGAAGGGACCTATCGTTCCTCTAAATAGCTGCCTAGCCTACATGGCAGTAGGGCATCATGACGTGGTGGGTGTGAGATGACCTATTGGCCACGAGGAGGACGTGAGACGGCTTTTTGGTGAGGAAAAGGACCTGTCGGCCCTTCAACGGCCGACAGGTCCTTTTATTATTTATTTTCTTTTTTGAGATGATATCTCAACGTTTTAGGCATGGTAAATGCATATCTTTGCTTGTATAACAAAGTGCCTGTGTTGGAAAAAAAAGGTCACATGAAAGATGAATATTTTTTAAAATACTATTATTTCATTGGAAAATTGCAAAAAAGGTGGAAAAATTCAGGAATTGTGAAAATAGATATATGTCGGCCCTAGAACTGGTCGTGAAGGGACCTATCGTCCTCTAAATAGCTGCCTAGCCTACATGGCTAGTACGGCATCATGATGTGGTGGGTGTGAGATGACCTATTGGCCACGAGGAGGACGTGAGACGGCAACGTTTTTAGGCATGGTAAATGCATATCTTTGCTTGTATAACAAAGTGTCTGTGTTGCAAAAAAAAAGGTCACATGAAAGATGAATATTTTTTAAAATACTATTATTTCATTGGAAAATTGCAAAAATAGGTGGAAAAATTCGGGAATTGTGAAAATAGATATATGTCGGCCCTAGAACGATCGTGAAGGGACCTATCGCCCTCTAAATAGCTGCCTAGCCTACATGGCTGTACGGCATCATGATGTGGTGGGTGTGAGATGACCTATTGGCCACGAGGAGGACGTGAGACGGCTGAGGAAAAGGACCTGTCGGCCATTGAAGGGCCGACAGGTCCTTTATTATTTATTTTCTTTTTTGAGATGATATCTCTACGTTTTTAGGCATGGTAAATGCATATCTTTGCTTGTATAACAAAGTGTCTTTGTTGGAGAAAAAAAAGTCACATGAAAGATGAATATTTTTAAAATAATATTATTTCATTGGAAAATTGCAAAAAACACGTGGAAAAATTCAGGAATTGTGAAAATAGAGATATGTCGGCCCTAGAATGGTCGTGAAGGGACCTATCGTTCTCTAAATAGCTGCCTAGCCTACATGGCAGTAGGGAATCATGACGTGGTGGGTGTGAGATGACCTATTGGCCACGAGGAGGACGTGAGACGGCTTTTTGGTGAGGAAAAGTACCTGTCGGCCCTTCAACGGCCGACAGGTCCTTTTATTATTTATTTTCTTTTTTGAGATGATATCTCAACGTTTTTAGGCATGGTAAATGCATATCTTTGCTTGTATAACAAAGTGCCTGTGTTGCAAAAAAAAGGTCACATGAAAGATGAATATTTTTAAAATACTATTATTTCATTGGAAAATTGCAAAAAAGGTGGAAAAATTCAGGAATTTTGAAAATAGATATATGTCGGCCCTAGAACGGTCGTGAAGGGACCTATCGTCCTCTAAATAGCTGCCTAGCCTACATGGCTGTACGGCATCATGATGTGGTGGGTATGAGATGACCTATTGGCCACGAGGAGGACGTGAGACGGCTGAGGAAAAGGACCTGTCGGCCCTTCAATGGCCGAAAGATCTTTTATTATTTATTTTCTTTTTGAGATGATATGTCTACGTTTTTAGGCATGGTAAATGCATATCTTTGCTTGTATAACAAAGTGTCTTGTTGGAGAAAAAAGTCACATGAAAGATGAATATTTTTAAAATAATATTATTTCATTGGAAAATTGCAAAAAAACACGTGGAAAAATTCAGGAATTGTGAAAATAGAGATATGTCGGCCCTAGAATGGTCGTGAAGGGACCTATCGTTCTCTAAATAGCTGCCTAGCCTACATGGCAGTAGGGAATCATGACGTGGTGGGTGTGAGATGACCTATTGGCCACGAGGAGGACGTGAGACGGCTTTTTGGTGAGGAAAAGTACCTGTCGGCCCTTCAACGACCGACAGGTCCTTTTATTATTTAGTTTATTTTTTGAGATGATATCTCAACGTTTTAGGCATGGTAAATGCATATCTTTTCTTGTATAACAAAGTGCCTGTGTTGCAAAAAAAAAAGGTCACATGAAAGATGAATATTTTTTAAAATGCTATTATTTCATTGGAAAATTGCAAAAAAGGTGGAAAAATTCAGGAATTTTGAAAATAGATATATGTCGGCCCTAGAACGGTCGTGAAGGGACCTATCGTCCTCTAAATAGCTGCCTAGCCTACATGGCTGTACGGCATCATGATGTGGTGGGTGTGAGATGACCTATTGGCCACGAGGAGGACGTGAGACGGCAACGTTTTTAGGCATGGTAAATGCATATCTTTGCTTGTATAACAAAGTGTCTGTGTTGCAAAAAAAAAGGTCACATGAAAGATGAATATTTTTTAAAATACTATTATTTCATTGGAAATTTGCAAAAATAGGTGGAAAAATTCAGGAATTGTGAAAATAGATATATGTCGGCCCTAGAACGATCGTGAAGGGACCTATCGCCCTCTAAATAGCTGCCTAGCCTACATGGTTGTACGGTATCATGATGTGGTGGGTGTGAGATGACCTATTGGCCACGAGGAGGACGTGAGACGGCCGAGGAAAAGGACCTGTCGGCCCTTCAATGGCCGACAGGTCCTTTTATTATTTATTTTCTTTTTTAGATGATATCTCTACGTTTTTATGCATGGTAAATGCATATCTTTGCTTGTATAACAAATGTCTTTGTTAGAGAAAAAAGTCACATGAAAGATGAATATTTTTAAAATAATATTATTTCATTGGAAAATTAAAAAAAAGATGAAAAATTCAGAAATTGTGAAAATAGATATATGTCGGCCCTAGATTGGTCGTGAAGGGACCTATCGTTCTCTAAATAGCTGCCTAGCCTACATGGCAGTACGAAATCATGACGTGATGGGTGTGAGACGACCTATTGGCCACGAGGAGGACGTGAGACGGCTTTTTTGTGAGGAAAAGGACCTGTCGGCCCTTCAATGGCCGACAGGTCCTTTTATTATTTATTTTCTTTTTTAGATGATATCTCAACGTTTTTAGGCATGGTAAATGCATATCTTTGCTTGTATAACAAAGTGCCTGTGTTGGAGAAAAAAAGTCACATGAAAGATATTACTCTAAACGAAGCAACAGCGATGTGCCCGATGCTAAAGCTCAGATATTACTCAGTAAAAACGGAACTCACGAGCGAGCCTTGGAGATCTGAATCGCCTTGACTAGCTTAGGAGACCTCGTGAAAGAGAAAAACTTGACTAAGTCGCCGACTTGAAAGTAAATTGCGAAAAGTATATGCAAGTAGTAAATGTTTGTTGTATTGATGTGTTCGTAAACTCCTCACGACCCTCAGGGTTTATATTTATACCCTGGAATTACAGACTCCTAGTCGATTACGACAGGAACAAACTTGACGCAAAAGAAAAAAACTACTTTAACCAAGACTCTAAATAATAATAAAAAAGGCCGGCCCACCATGGCCCACTTTAGCCCAAAGCTCGCGACACCCTTGATCCATCTTTCCGAGTTCGATCCGATTCTGGAATCTTGAATCCGATGCCGATTCTTCTTATGGAAACAAACTTGATCCGATTTTAATTCTAATTCTATCTTCAATTTTAACTCAGTCCTCACTGAAACACCTCCAAGGCGCCGGCTCTGACACGTGTTAAAAAAAACGTCATCAACAATCGTAAACATATGGACAATTAATCGGAAATCTGGTAGGTGGACTGAGCCGGAAAAATTTGTACCCAAAAGATTTATTGGCCAAGACATTAGCTTCTGGGGTAAAGATTTTGAGCCAATCCCATTTAGTGCTGGGCGCCGTATATGCCTTGGACTGCCATTAGCACTTTGCTTGTATAACAAAGTGCATGTGTTGGAGAAAAAAAGTCACATGAAAGATATTACTCTAAACGAAGCAACAGCGATGTGCCCGATGCTAAAGCTCAGATATTACTCAGTAAAAACGGAACTCACGAGCGAGCCTTGGAGATCTGAATCGCCTTGACTAGCTTAGGAGACCTCGTGAAAGAGAAAAGCTTGACTAAGTCGCCGACTTGAAAGTAAATTGCGAAAAGTATATGCAAGTAGTAAAGGTTTGTTGTATTGATGTGTTCGTAAACTCCTCACGACCCTCAGGGTTTATATTTATACCCTGAAATTACAGACTCCTAGTCGATTACGACAGGAACAAACTTGACGCAAAAGAAAAAAACTACTTTAACCAAGACTCTAAATAATAATAAAAAAGGCCGGCCCACCATGGCCCACTTTAGCCCAAAGCTCGCGACACCCTTGATCCATCTTTCCGAGTTCGATCCGATTCTGGAATCTTGAATCCGATGCCGATTCTTCTTATGGAAACAAACTTGATCCGATTTTAATTCTAATTCTATCTTCAATTTTAACTCAATCCTCACTGAAACACCTCCAAGGCGCCGGCTCTGACACGTGTTAAAAAAACGTCATCAACAATCGTAAACATATGGACAATTAATCGAAAATCTGGTAGGTGGACTGAGCCGGAAAAATTTGTACCCAAAAGATTTATTGGCCAAGACATTAGCTTCTGGGGTAAAGATTTTGAGCCAATCCCATTTAGTGCTGGGCGCCGTATATGCCTTGGACTGCCATTAGCATATAGGATGCTACATTTGGTTCTCGGGTCGTTGTTATACCACTTCGATTGGACGCTTCCTGCCGATGTCAAGGACAACGGTATTGACATGACCGAAAAGTATGGAGCCGTGGTTTATCGGGCCACTCCGCTAAAAGCAATAGCTAAGAAATGGGATGAATAAGAGGTCGTGGTTTCACTGGACACTCCGCTGAAAGATATACTAGCTAAGAAATGTGATGAATAAAGAGGTCCATTATGTGTGATAGCAAGTGTGCCAGATCATCAAACTGTCGTGGATAGAGTAGTCACTATTTTGTCGTATGATAATAATGTTGTGAAAATACATGAAACTAATGTACCCATACTATTGAGTCCATTTGTAAGAAAAGGTGAACGGTTAGTTTCACACCACTGTCCAAATTTGTACTTACAAAATATCGGGCGTGAGTTTATTTAGTTCAATTTTTGTAGCGCTGAATAGGAGTCCGATTGCAGCAGCGTGTGCAGAAAATTTTCTCAGCTCATTTGGGACTCGGAAACATTATGATCCTCTTGAGTAGAAGAAAACATTGTGTTTTTTCCTCTAAGTTGATCATCATCGTCCCAAATAAAGCACCATTACGGGGTGTGATCTTACCCATCACATTCGGTAATAGTTTACAAACCAACACCGAAGTGACGAGCTCCCACAACAATTATCCGCATGCGGCCCACAAAACATGTGGGGCCCACGAAATATTCGTGGCCCACGAGACGACAATTTGCCGGGCGTTATAGAATATGCTTTTCTATTGGTGTGAGTTTATTTAGTTCAATTTTTGTAGCGTTCAATAGGAGTCTGATTATCATGGTTTGTTTTGCTGAGGCCATCAAATTCTTCACGGGATTCTTAGAGAACACCTCTACATGACGCGCTAGATGTCGGTGTTTTACTGGCAATCACACTGGGATATCCTAAGGTAATAGAGTTTTATGCAAACTGTTCTAGGAATCAGAAACTCGATGGTTACGTGACACACGATTTATACAGGTTTGGGCCATCAACTAGACGTAATACCCTACGTCATATTGCTGATATTGTATTACGTAGTTAAATATGAGTACATGGTTGTTCTCTGTTGAGATTGTCTAATGAGACGTGATGTGATTGAGATAGATTGGATTGTTTTGAGAGGGTCCGTGCCCAGCCTTATATACTGGCAAGCAGGGTTACATGACAAAAAAAGTAGAATTTTAGTCTAATTCGAGTAGTAACTCGTACTGGTCTCGCTACTGCGAGTACTTTCGATATATAACGACTAGTTTCCTTATATTGTAGAGTCATGTGCCGTCATGCACATGGTCTCTACTCATTGTCATATCTTTCCTTGGAGTCTTTCTGCGTCCATGTGAGCCCTATGCCTCCATGTTCGACACGCCTCGCTATCGACGGGCGCATCGCCTACCACTATAAGAATGATGCCGGTTAAATTTTCAAATAAATCCAAAAAAATATAAACACCAGTGTCAAGTGGAGAACTTAACCCCTGTTATGCTAATCGTAGAAAAAAAACTTACCAGCTGAGCTACACTCAGTTCACGTTAACTTTCTTTTTCATGGCACAAGCCAAGGTGCCTGTTGGTGCGAGCGCTGGGATCGAACCCAGGCCCGTGTGAGAAATGAGAATAGGCTCGAGGAGCCAACTAGGCTCAGTCTGTTCTCCAATTGTTGATTAACTTAGCGATTTTGAGCGCTTGAGAGGACCACGAACCAACCACCATGCCGTGTCCTTGTGTTTGGGCCGCAGATGGCCTGAATCGACCAAATCAAAACAAGGCCGCATACTACCTGCCATCTTAGTCCATATGAAATTCAGCCCAAAAGCATCCTGTTCAATCTTCTCCTTTCTGTTTGCTCCAGCAAGTCGGTCTGCACAACTCCACGCGCATAAAACATGCAAACACCACCATATGAAACACATGCAATGTGGTACTGCGGTGTGTTCCGTATACAAATTAAAAGAGCATAGTGCGTGTACGACCTGACGTGGTATGTTGCCAGTGTAACTGTTTTAGGAAATCACAGCAATTATCCCTTTCGAGTAGTGGTGTACGTTACGTATGACCGTATATGAGCCCGTACCTAGCTTGGAGTATAAGTAGAAGTGAGGTGCGCATCGCTTGATTCACCATCGAACGCCATGGCATCGTTCGTGCTAGCTGTGGTGCTATCCTTCGCCGCCATCCTCGCGTTCACCCATGCCCTCTGGCTACTAACCGACGGCCGCCGGCGCCGTCTTCCCCCTGGACCCCGGCCACTTCCGCTCATCGGCAGCGTCCATGCGGTCAAGTGGAGCAGGGCACACCGCTCGCTCGCGCACCTCGCCGAGCGCTACGGCCCGCTCATGTGCATCTGGTTTGGCCGGCACCCCGCCGTCGTCGTCTCCACACCGGACGCCGCGCGCAAGATATTGACCAACCCCGACACGGCCGGGCGCACCGTTCTCGACGCCTGGCGCGCCGAGGGACACTCTGCCAACTCCGTCATCGTCCAGCCGCCAGGTCATTGATTTTTTTAAGATAAGAGAAGGGAATATGTATCAATATTTCAGTCCCCGTACGTATGAATTAATACATATAGCTGCTTATTATTACAAGCACGACTGCATTTACCTGCCAGGTCACAGATGGCGTGCGATGCGAAGGTTCGCGACGACGGAGCTGTTCACCAAGAGCCGGCTCGACGCGCGGCAGCAGCTGCGGCAGGAGAAGATGCAGGAGCTGGTGCGGCGCGTCTCCGAGCACGCGGCGCGCGGCGAGCCGGTGGACGTCGGGCACGCCGCGTTCGTGACGATCGTGAACCTCGTGTCGCGCACCTTGTTCTCCGTCGACATCGGGTCCCGTGAGCTGCATGATATCGTGAGGGCGGCGTCGCGGGTGGCCACGACGCCGACGGTCTCCGACGTCTTCCCGAGCTTGGCAGCCGCCGACATCCAAGGAGCGCGGAGTAGGATGGCTGCACTGATACGATACGGCTATCGGATCATTGATGAGCAGTTTGTGCAGCGAAAGCGTGACCGGGACGGTGGTGAGCCGAGAAAGAATGACATGCTTGACGTGGTCATAGACAAGGAGAAGGAATGGGAAGAAGAGGGCAGTCAGATGAATTATGGTACCTTCAAAGGCATATTCACGGTAAGTGGTGTTGTCCATGGACGGATACCCATTTATATCCAGATTGACAAGTTCAATATATAGAGACTGAACTTGAAACTAGATTGACAAGTTTAACTCTGAACAAATTTATAGAGAAATTAGTTTTATTAAGTTCCTCTAGAAATACGTTTCAGTAGTGCATTTATTTAATGTTATAAATGTTAATTTATACAGTTTCTACAAATTTTGCCAGCATTAGACGACTTGAATTAAAATAAAATTAGAACGTGACGATCTTAGATTTTGAAATACAGGGAGTATAAAAATTAAAAAAGTGGCAATGATACAATACTATAAAATAAGTTAAGCAGAGTTTGTTGTCATGATCAATTGCCTTAGCTTGCTTCTGACCATTATCGTATTTCAGGAGTTCTTTGTTGCAGGAACTGAGACGGTTTCAAGCACAATTGAGTGGGCAATGCTAGAGTTATTAAATTGCCCTGAATCAATGAGGGTGGTTGTGGAGGAGCTCAAGCTAGTTGTTGGAAATAAAAGTAACAGGCAAGTTGAGGAGTCGGATATTTGCCAACTTCCCTATCTACAAGCCGTAATAAAAGAAACGCTTCGTCTTCATCCTTCGGTTCCACTATCATTTCAACGAGCAATGGCTACCGTGGAAGTAGAAGGATACATCATCCCCAAAAGAACCAACATAATCATAAACATATGGGCAATTAATCGGAAATCTGATAGGTGGATTGAGCCGGAAAAATTTGCACCTCAAAGATTTATTGGCCAAGACATTAGCTTCTGGGGCAAGGACTTTGAGCTAATCCCATTTGGTGCTGGGCGCCGTATGTGCCTTGGACTGCCATTAGCATATAGGATGCTACATTTGGTTCTCGGGTCGTTGTTATACCACTTCGATTGGACGCTTCCTACCGATGTCAAGGACAACGGTATTGACATGACCGAAAAGTATGGAGCCGTGGTTTATCGGGCCACGCCGCTAAAAGCTATAGCTAAGAAAAGGGATGAATAGGAGGTCATTGTTTCACTGGACACTCCGCTCAAAGATATACTCCTAGCTAAGAAATGCGATGAATAAGAGGTCAATTATGTGTGATAGTAAATGTGCCAGATTATCAAACTCTCATGGACAGAATAGCCACTATTTCGTGGTATGATAATAATGTTGTGAAAATACATCAAACTAATGTACCCATACTATTGTCTCTATATCTATACAATAAAGGATGATGAAATTTTCGTACCAAATCTTACATGTTACTCTTACATCACCACACCGTCGAATTTTATGATGACGATCGAACGCTCTAGATTAATCTAAAGAGTCCAAGTTGACTACGTTAATCCTACACTATCCGATTTTACGATGATCGAACCATCTAGATTAATCTAAAGAGTTTATGTTATCTACATCATTAATTTAGTATTTTTTTAAAACTCGTGTTTGTGGCACGTGCCCATCTGCTAGTGTAAGAAAAGGTGAACGGTTTCACCACTGTTATAGCCAAATTTGTATTTGTACTTATCAAATATCCTTTTCTATTGCGTGAGTTTTCAATTTTTGTTGCGCTCAACAGGAGTCCAATTGCAGCAGCGTGTGCAGAAAATTTCCTCAGCTCATTTGGAAACGTTATGACCCGCTTAAGTAGAAGAAAACAGTTGATCATCATCGTCCCGAATAAGCACCAACTTGTTGTGCATAAATTAGTGCAAATCCTCTGTGGGACTCCAGGAGGACAAAAAATTGAATAAGGGCACATCTCAAGGAAAGCTAAATTGATGAACCTACAATTGTACCATCAAACGGGCCGAACGGATCAAATGCTGGGAACATTGTCACTAAAAGGGTCCTTTGTGTGTGTGTTTTCTTTTCTCCATTTATTTTCTTGCCAACTCTTAGCTTTGATTTCTTGCGAATGGTTTGTTTGCTTACTGGTTACCGGTCCTATATACCTATATATCCGTGCAAGATGCAAGCCAGCAACCCGCCAGGCACAACCCTGCATTTTATGATTTTAATACACAAGCAACACCCCCCCCCCCCCCCCCCCCCCCCCCCCCGCGCGTCAACATTATTCTTTAGGCCAGTCTCAGTGGGAGTTTCATGGACACAGTTACCTAGACTGGAAACTAGGTAACTGTGGCAGTAGAGTTTCATGGGGATGAAACTCCCCTCACATCCCATGAAACTCCCCTCATAAATGACCCTGCCAAGTCAGCATTTTTGCTGATGTGTCATATCAATTAATGCCGTGAAACTTTCCATGAAACTCCCATTGAGACTGGCCTTATCTGAGAAGGCAGCAAGCACATGGCACAAAACAAAATCTTCCCCAGTGGACAATGCGATCGCAAGATATCTTAATTAAATCACGGTAATCAGAGATCAGAGGAACAGGACAAAAGTTAGCTTTTAGCGCCCGATACCATGAAATGGAGCACATGCCACGATTGGAATGCAAGATTTTCCCTTCAAGAAAATTAGGATGCATGGGTCAGCCAGCCCGATTGGGAACTTGCGTGGTTTAGCAACACCATTGTTGTACGTGTGCTAACAGGGTACCTCATAGAGTATTCTAGGCCAGGCTAACATGGATCTTGATTCGTTTGAGTTTCGAGGATAATGTACTGTTTGGCAGATCCGTCTGTAACTACACCTCCTGACGATACGCTTGCAAAACGAGGATGAGCTTGAGTTGGCTTCAGGGAGTTCAGGTTCAACAATGATGACTTGGTGCAGTCTCAATCCAAGTTCGTCAGCTATGAGCTCGATCAGATTAGGATAATTAGGCCGGAGTCCAGAACTTGTTCAGCGCTGCTGAGAGCTTCTAGAGAGCTTATGGAACCAGCATGGCCGGCTGCGTGTGCCACCTCGCCCTGCCTTTGATCCCCAATAATGGATAAAGCGCAATGCGTGCCCATGCCCCTGGGCTGAAAAGTGCACACAGCAAAGCAACGATATAATGCACTAATTTAAAGCCTAAGTTTTGGCTTTGACCTGATCGATCGGTGGCTTTCGTGTTTCGATGCTGTTCATACTCGACGCCGGCGTGTGTGGCTGCGTTTGTTCCTCCGGTACCTATCTTCGAAACAATTCCGGACAAGCTTGACATCACATCGAAAACGGCTGGTACTGTTCGTCGTTGCCCAAGCAAGTTGCTTGTGGATAAACGCTTAAGCATCCATGACACATTGACACACTTGCGGGATAATAATCTAATTTCTAAAACAAAGTACTGCCATGCTGTCGCGTCAAAATATCGATCTTTTGCCTTTTTGCGAAACTAGCATGGTTAACAAATCAAACATTATTCTGCCTGGGCTTTATATAAATACTAAAAGGAAGCTGGATGTCAGATGATCATATTATTCGGACTTGACCATTTCTGAAAGAAGAATAAAGTCCGCTAAAGCAACTGATGTGCTAGAACATATAAGTTTCATTTAGCTAGGACGATTGTTGCGTTTTGAGATGATAGAGAGTAGTAAATTTCCCCCAAGTTTCTGGGAATCATTTGGCGTCCTTTTCCTTCCATCCGAAGAAAAAAGGAGGTACGCATCGATTCCCAGCTGTACGCTTGAAGAATTTCGAGAGCAGCATGTACGCCTTGAGAGAATAGAACCATGGCCACAGGCCACAGCAGTGCTGACCCTCAAACCATGGCCACAGGAAAAACAGAAAGATAAACGAAACGAAATTCTTCAGAGAAAATAGGAATAAACTGGGAGTACGGGAGGAACGCGCCTCACGGTCGCGGCGTGGCCAGTACGGGTACGAGCTTTTCCTCAATTCCTCACGGCGGTGGCTGTGACTTCTTCAACGACGCAGACACCATTACAAGCAGAGAGCTTCTTCGTGTGGCAAAAGAAGTACGACCCTCCAGCACCTCTACCAACTGCAGAGTACGTAGTTCTGTGCGTCCCTTTGCTTGGTCAGGTGGCGGGGGCACAAGAAAAATGTAGGGAACAGCAGCAGGGTCAATCAGTGTACTCCTTCCTGTACTGTGTACCAATGACTCCGCAACGCACCCGCTAACCTTGTTCCTAACCGTGGGACACCGACCTAAATGCAAGCACCGCACGGAGAAGCGCTCCGATCCGACGGCATCCCGTGCGCCGCTGCCGGTTGATCGACCTGCCCAAACGGCCTCATCAAGGGCCCGTCGGGTCGTTGGTCAGTGGCTGGCTGCCGCCGGGGGCGGCCGCGGCCGGCGGAGCCGAGCTGGGCGCACGTCACGCGCAAGTGGCCGCGACACGCGAGCGCCGAGCGCGGCCCTGCTGGTAGCGCGGTGGCGCGATCGGGATGAGACTCGGAGACGGAGAGAGACGTGCCCACGCGCTGCCAGTGCCAGTGCCAGCCGCCCAACCCCCGCGGCCGCGCCGCGCGTGCCGCCGATCCCCGGCGCAGCCAACGCGGTGCCGAGGCGAGCCAGCTGCGTGGAGTGCGTGCGGTGCCGATGCCGCCAGCCGGGCAGAAGCGGTGCGCGGATGCGGCCAAAACTGGCCTTTTTGGGTCCACTTTGCGCCTCGATCCCGCGCGGATGCAGCAAATCCCCGGCCGCGATTCGGTGGATCCCCCCTTCCCCCCTTCGGAGTTCCGCATCTCCGCTGCCTTGCGCGATTGGGAGAGCTCGCATAGTTTATGCAGGCCAGTGGCCGGCCATCTGGGCGAGCGCGGCCAAATCGGCGTGCTGATCTCCAACGCTCCCGAAAGATTCAACGTTTCCACTCGTTTCGATTGGCTTCTGGCACGTCTAACTCTTTTCTGATTCCTGAATGGGATGTGCAGACGAGGTGAAGCGTAATGGCAGGTTGCCAACTTTCCTTCCTTCCTTTGATGACAAAAATGAACTTTCCAGACTCGAGAGTTGCAACCACGTCGCTATTGCTTTTGACGGCTCAAATAAAACGTACACCACATGCATTGCCTCCCTTTTTCCCCCTTTAAGCTTTCACTCCATTGAGAAACCGAAGAACTCTTGCACGCAGCAACACGCCAAATGGTGTGTGCACGCTGTCAGTGGGTCAACAGACCCGGCCGCATAATTCAGCATCTTGATCCTCTCTTTGCATGCCGCATTTCACATGCCACGGGAGCATCCGATCGCTGTACGTAGTGCCCGCACGTCGGCCGCCAGCGTAAGTCTCGCCTAGTTCTTCCTCCATACAGGTACAGGATCTGGTTGCTGCTGCTGCTGCTACCGGATAAAAAAGCGGTCATGTGTCGCCTAGCATTTGGTGCAACCGCTGATAGAATCAAATCCCAATTCCCCTTTTTCCATTTGCTTTAAAAAAAAAACTCCCTGTCCATACCGCTACACACCTTTGCGGCTGTAACCAACCGCACACCGGGTAGGTTCCTGCCGTGTGCGGTTCCGTTGGCCGCTTGCTCCTGGAGCACTGATCAGCTTCCGATGCTCGGGGACGGCAGCATTTGCAAATGGCTTTGCAACAATTGCAAGTGGGAGGGACCGAGGGAGGAGAGGGACGACAGGATAAGAGGAGGGGGGCGCCAAGTTGAAGGCTGCCTTTATGATCCCGGCTCGTAGCGCGCCCATGCCGCCAGCCCTGGCCGAGACCCCCATGACCTGCCCATGTCATGCCCATCACGACCAATCCGGCATGAGTTTCTTCAGAGGAATGCTGAAAAAGATAAGCATAAATCTGGAAAGTACCAGCGAATTTGTCCATTGTTGCAACGACGATGCGATCTGGTTGCTGGATACACACAAATGCCGGCGCGCCATTTTTTTAATGCCACCTTACTAAAATGATGAGACATTGGGGAAAAATATTATATCTTCAGAAAGGGTGGCCAATCCATGTTAGTATAGATGCACTTTTCAGAAAAGAAAACGATTTATCAGAAGCACTTTTTCTTGGGTGTATCCCCCACCACCATCGTATCTATACTTGTATAGTTGTATACATCAATACATGTCATGGATTTAAAATTTGAAATGCATGGTGCCGGGGCACATATATTCTTTTAAAAGGCATACATTTTTTTTGTTTCGGAGTTACACTTTCTTCTCCTTTGAATATGGGTATTTATTTGGCTGGTTCCTCCATTTTTGAGATTTTTCAATTGTTTCTAACCTCACGGCTAGTGCTCTAGCTGATGCTAGTATCGTGCTCTGGCTGATTCCAATTTGATGCAAGTCGGTGTATTTTAAAAAATGAGGAACACCACAGGGCTATACTAGTTTATTAGAAATTAAAGGCGATAGTGACATTACTACCGAAGATTTAAAGACAAAGCACTGCATTACAACAGTGGCAGTGTTAATGATGGTAGGAGGGCAAAATGTGGCGTTGCAGTGAGAATGCTGAATGAAACACATCCTACCGTTGGTTTGGGTTTTTTTTTTTTATCAAACGTACCTGCATTAAAACAGAACAACAACATACAAATACATGCAGCAGTACAGGTACATCCTAGAAGGATGCAGAAAGGACAGCTGTCCCACACATCTTGCACTAAAGACCCTAAAGAAGTAAAGATTACAAACAGGTCCTCCCGGTCTTATGCGCTTGCCGCTGTCTTCGCTCATCTTCGATCTCCGTCGTCGGCCATGCCAGCTCCAGAGCACGAAGGGGAGGAAGAACACCGTGACCAGAAGAAGTATCATCGCACAAAGGCTTTGAATCAAGCCGCAGTAGATCTTGACGGAGAAAGTACCTCGGCCGGGGACGCACCCCACACTTCTCTGGCCGTGGCCCTGCACATATCGCCAGGGAACGGCGAGGAAGAAGCACAGGACCACCCACCAAACAACCCCCAAACCACCAGCTATCCTTCTGCACCAAGCCGTCGGCAATCGAACCAAAACTGGTTTAATCACCAAGCAGCAGGTTCCTAAACAGGAAGCACCAAGATCTAGAAAGGACCAAGCATCGGCGACTCCTCCAGATCCCGAAAGCTCCCTCTTCCCACGCCCGCCACCGCCGGCACCGGAGCAGACACCAGCAGAGTGGAGAGCGGACCAGAACAACTTATTCCACACAAACGATGGCGCCTCCACCCAACAACCGTCACTAGGAAAGACATACCTCGACTCCTCCGGAAAGAAGAAGCCAGGCAACACTACAGCCCACGCCAGTGTCGACAGCACCAGCGGGCAGACAAAATCTATATACAACGGCCACCTCAGTCCTCGTTCCCCATCCTCTCCGGCGCCAGGACGGCCGCCGGTGAGGAAGGAGAACGGAGCAGATCGGCGCCGGAACTGACTCGCCTTCTTTTCGCCCTTTCTCACCTGTACCAGAGGAAGGGTCGAGAGGAAGCACGCGGAATGGGCCGCTGCCCGTTGGTTTGGGTTGATTCCTTGGGCGTGGTACAAGAAGTGAGTCAAGTATAAGAATAATATTCCCTCTGTCCCAAAATGTAGGTCGTTTTGGCTTTTCTAGGCTCATAGCTTTTGTTATGCATCTAGATATAACGTACATACGTTATATCTAAGTGCATAGACATACGTTATATCTAAGTGCATAACCAAATCTATGAACCTTAAAAGGCCAAAACGAACTACGTTTTGAAACGGAGGGATAGTTCTTTATTATCGAAATGCTCTAAAAGAAGTGACTTAAAAATAGCCAAAAAAAAAAAGTAGTACTAGTAGCAGCAGCCAGCAGCAGTACCCCAATAAGCAGACAATCACATTAACCGATTCCTTTTTTTCGATTCAAACCGATTTCCTATTGATCAAGAAAAGTCAAAACGTAGTAGTAGTTCCGTTGACCAGCCATACCGCCACAACCCTGTTCCGGATTACCCAGAATCTCACTTCGCTGATCTGACACTCTATGATGGCACTAGCTAGGTAGTAGCTCACTATTCTTCACCCGTACGCACGCGCACATCCTAGTGATACAGCTACATTAGCCACCACCTTAATCCCGGTGGTCAACAGCAGAACCATCGCAGAAGCAGGCGTGACGCTACTACGCTACCGGCACAGCGACGACGGTGTTCCTTTCATTTGTAGCTAACACGGCGCGTTTTAACAAAAAAAAAAGTCCGCATTCGTACCTCCAAAACCGTCGCGAAAGGCAAGCCGAGCACACGCAAAAAGGCAAGGGAGGAGGACACATAGAAGACATGGACAACGAGGCCCGAGCTGAGCAACTTCAAGATCCTTCTTGATTACTAATTTTAGAGATTTTGATTAAAAGGGTACCTTCTAACAGACTCTCTATTTGGTTATTCAAACATAGTCACACTCTATTTCGGATTTCTCGCTAGCAAAATATAGAAAAGAGAATAGCTCTCTAGAGTGCATGCAGGATATAGAGAAGCTGTTGGAATACATGAAGATATAGAAAACGATTTTTATATAAATGACTCTTTAGAGCAACTCCAAGAGACTCTCTAAATCCTTTTTAATTACTAGTTTTAGAGATTTTGATTAAAAAAGTACCTTCCAACAGCCTCTCTATTTGGTTATTCAAACATAGTCACTCTCTATTCCGGATTTCTCGCTAGCAAAATATAGAAAAGAGAATAACTCTCTAGAGTGCATAGATATAGAAAAAGCTGTTGGAAAACATGAAGATATAGAAAACGATCTTTATGCAAATGACTCTTTAAATGATAATTTAGAGAGTGAGATTTAGAGACTCTTGGAGATGCTCTTAAATGATGATTTAGAGCGCGTTTTAGAGAGACTCTCGGAGATGCTCGCCCGGATACGGCCCGGACCCGACGTAACAGCACATGAATCGACTCGCCGCGCTGTGAGAGGGACGCAGCGCCAAACACGTCAGGTCGGCACGGTCGCCGACGGCTGGAAACCCCTACCACCCCCCATGCAGTAGGCCGCCCGTGGCGTCGATCGCCTCTGATCTCCGCTCTCCCTGCCTTGACTTCGCGATCTTTCAATGCGGATCCTCCCCCACACCTCGCTTATTAGCAAGCAACAGCAGCACCTAATCGCTCGTGGTTAGCGCGCAAATCGCCCTCGTGCGATCCCGTCGCAGGCGTATAAAAAGTGCATAGCCCCCACATATCTTTCCACGCTAAGCCGGCCGGCCTAGGAGTAGTAAGGACTAACATTTTTCCCTCCGCGAGGGCTGCTTCCCTCCACCACACGATCCACAACATTGACCAGAGCAGCAGCTCTGTGAGCTCAGCCGCCGCTTCCCGTGGAGACAGAGAGCGATCAGGGGGAAGAAGGGAAAGATGAAGGTGCAGTGCGACGTGTGCGCGGCGGAGGCGGCGTCGGTGTTCTGCTGCGCCGACGAGGCCGCGCTGTGCGACGCGTGCGACCGCCGCGTCCACCGCGCCAACAAGCTCGCCGGCAAGCACCGCCGCTTCTCGCTGCTGAACCCGGCGCCGCCGTCCTCGTCGTCGCCGAAGCAGCCGCCGCCGCCGCTCTGCGACATCTGCCAGGTTCGATCCGAATGCAAATCACTAGATATGATCTGTTCTAGCTTTCCTTCGATTACTCGTCTACTGCTGTACAGTCGCGACTGCGTGTTCTGAATTCTGATCGGCTCGCGCTCTGTGTGTGTTGTGTCGTGCAGGAGAAGAGGGGGCTCCTGTTCTGCAAGGAGGACAGGGCGATCCTGTGCCGGGACTGCGACGTGTCGGTGCACACGGCGAGCGAGCTGACCATGCGCCACACGCGGTTCCTCCTCACCGGCGTGCGCCTCTCCGCCGAGCCGGCCGCGTGCCCGGCGCCGGCGCCGCCGTCGTCGGAGGACGAGAACAGCAGCGGCAGCTTCTGCTGCAGCGCCGGCGATGGCGACGCGCCGCCGCCGTCGGCCACCAGCCACGGCAGCGACAGCAGCAGCATCTCCGAGTACCTCACCAAGACGCTGCCCGGATGGCACGTCGAGGACTTCCTCGTCGACGAGGCCACCGCCGCCGCCGCCGCCGCCGCCGCGGCTAACATCGGCGGCGTCCCCGCTGACGCGTCGTCCTATCAGGTTGGTGTTTCTCCCTCGCTCGTTCCCCGTCCGCTGTTGCCCCCATTGCCATGACGAACCAGTCAGTAAACGTGCTTAGCGATCCGTGAAGTAACCTAGAAGCATGCTAGCTAGTCGTACTACGACCATTATTCTGCTTGAACCTTGACACGTTCCTGAGCTGAGCTTAGCACGAGCACCGAGCACACCGAAAGCACGGGATGATATCCCGATCGACCACGTCGGCATCGGCATTAGTGCCATTGCTTCCCAATCCAACCAGTACCCCATCCATTATGGGCGCGTCTGTACGGTTTGTAGTTACGCTCGCAAACCCTCGCTGGTCCAGGGTGTGGCTAGCCATAATATCTCCAGGTGCAAACTCTACTTTATCTCGCGGGGCCAGTTTAGCCACGGCGCCCTGATGCTTACACTATACTAATATATCCAGCATACTACAGTAGATTGACGATAACAGCATACAATGACCTCTGATTAATTAACCTAACCTGGTATTGTTTTATTAAGCAGGGAGGATTAGCTCGGATTGGCGGCATGCCGGATGGCTACTCGGCGTGGATGGCGCAGGAGCAGCTGTTCGGCGACGACAGCGCGGCGGCGGCCGCCGGCGACGCGCGGGCCAGCCGGGAGCTGTGGGTGCCGCAGATGATGTACGGCAGCGGCGAGGTTGCCATGGCCGCCGGCAGCAAGAGGTCCAGAACCTCGGCGGCGTCTTCGTATTCTTACTGGTGATGGTGAACTCATCAAACGGAAGACGACCGCGCCGACCGACGACTCTCGCCGTGCCGTCTGTATTATGCATCGGCTGGTGTTCTAGTTTTATTTCCAGTTTAACTGTAACAGATCGAAGTTGTTTCCGGGCTCATTTACCACCGCAACCTTTTTTTGCTCTTCCGGGCGGTCCTCCTCGGATGCCTGCCTGGGAGCGTTCGTGCCCTTTTTTGAGGGGTGCTAGAGAGAAGCTCCCCTGCTGCACCTTTGTATCTCCCTTTTTGCTCGTTGCAACTTCAAAGCTTTTCCATCACTGTTATCCTCTCGATCTGCAGCCAGCAGTGTTCGTTTTCTCTCCCTTTGCGCAAGACTTAACGAGCACGTGTAGAAGCCGCAATTCCTGGAATTTCTCAACGTGCCGTTGAATTCGGGTGGCTCGAATTGATGGGGGTGTTGCGTTTGGTGCCGCGAACTAGTCAAAACCAAAGTCGAGGAATGCAGCGCGGAATTAAGGCCGTGTTTAGTTCCGCGGTGAAAAGATTTTGGAATGGAATCTTTTCACATTTGAAGTATTAAACATAGACTAATTAAAAACTAATTGCAGATTACGTTTGGAATTCGCGAGACGAACCTAATGAACCTAATTAATCTGTCATTAGCACATGTTACTGTAGCATTACTGTAGCAATTTAGTGTCTAATCACGTCCTAATTAGACTCATTGGATTCGTCTCGCAAATTCCAGTCCATCTATATAATGCGATTTGTTTTTTACCTACATTTAGTACGTCATACATGTGTCTAAACATTCATTTTGGATTTTGGATTTTGGAACTAAACAAGGCTAACGTGTTGAGATTTGAGAAACAGAATAGTACGGTCGCTGGCAGATAGCACGTCCTAGAAATTAGCGGCGATATGTTCACACTGCACGCATCATATTGGTACGCACGCAGTACAAGGTCTAAAAATGTCAGCTATCATGTAACAGTTTTGGTATTTCACGGATTACAAAAATCAGGTTCAATTAAAAAAATCTAATATGTAAATGAAGGTGCTTATTTAGCCTATTTAGGTTTCCCCTAAATTAAAAAGATAAAACCGTCCAGTAAATTAAATATTAATGAAGTAATCGTCCAAGAGTTATTGGTTTCTTCACAACACTGACAAATCAGTACTCCGTTTGAAACTTCACGCTTGTTTTCGTTCTCAAATCAAACTAAACACGAAAAATTGCCAGCAAGGGTACACCATATGGGCCGAAAGCTAATTTACGCGAAACGCAAAAGCCCAATGGGCCAAAACTGGATTTATTAGGTTAGAAAACGAACATTCCACGGAAAGAAATAAAAAAGAAAAGCAGCGTGGCCTCGTCCTCCTTGCAAAAAGGTCAGAAATATCGACAGGAGCCGCGCACGGTCGCGACCGATCCGTCCAAGTCGAAGGGGGATGGCTCTGGCCAGATTGGCGAGATTGGCGTTTCCCCTCTTCCTCCTCCTCGCCGCGGCGGAGTTCGCGGCGGCGACGAGGTCGCCGTCAGCCTTCGTGCAGAACGCTATCTACTCCAACCGCATCACCATCTTCTCGAAAACCTACTGCCCGTAAGTCCTCCCCCACAGTTACCAACGACTTCGTGCCGCTCTATTTGCTTGCTTGCTCTCGGTCTGGAAATCTGGCTGCCGAGCGTCACCATGCGCGTAGTTCAGATCCCATGAGGTTTCGAGTCTAGTCATTGTTGCTGTTCTGCTTGGCGAAGGATTTGGTGTATGCGAATTGGGTGGGTTTGGCGGATGATTGCGGTGGGGAATTGCACATCCTCCCCTTGCAATTGAGCTCAGATAGTTATATTGATTAGGTGTTGTTGATTTGTATCCGGGATGAGGCTCCCGTTGCATTATGTGGTGGCAAATTCCTGCAGCTAAGCTCCTACTACTGAAAATGGAGGTCACAAACTGTTTCATGGCTGGTGACACTTGGGTTAGGTTCGGTGAATCTGTACTGTCGTCACGGGACTTGCTTGATTCTGCAGATTACCGAGCTCTAGTTTATGGCCTAGATGCTGGTCTGCACTCTATTACAAGTAAAATATGCCTATAGGTTCAGATCGTACTGTTTATGAATCGGATACTCATGTGAAATACAGTGTGCTAGTGTACCATGTGGGCGAACTGTTGTGTTCACAGACTCAACAAGCTCAACTGTCTTTAGCTTACCACCAGCCAGTTGGCCTGTTGCTTGCAAAGTGGCGATATAGATTAGAACTGACTTGTATGTTTATACCCAGACATGTGTGTGGTAAAATGGTGAAGTGATTTCGCCGTTGTCTGTTTCACAGTTTTCGTGACAAAGAATATAGATGGCCTTGAACTTGTAAGCTTGAGCCTCGGTTTCTTCTGATTCTGTAATCAGAATTTGAGTCGGAACCATACAACATAATCTACATGATAATATTGATATGATATCTTCATGTTCTTCTTGCAGTATATGAGACCTAGGCATTCAGTTTGTTGCTCTATAATTACTTGTCATGACCACCAAGGTAAATACAGAGAGCACAGCTTTTGTTTTTAGGTAAATGCTTGCTACAAGAATTGTGTATTTTGAGCGGGTATCTTGTAGTCTCCTTGTAGTTATAATTCTAAGCACTTAATTTGTGTGAAATACTAATCTAACTGAAGTGCCTCTCAGAACTAACTTTATCACCCCTGCTGAATCAGAGAACAATCAGAGTCCTCACTCATCGTACCTTTACCGTCTTTGTTCCTTCCCTGAGTGTTCTCACCAGTGATTCATGGGGAATGGGATATTGCTTTTTTTCTGTACCTTGATGGTCTTTATTTGTTTATAATTATCTCTTTTAGCTTGTCCCGTCCTTCTGTTCAATGTTGGCATGATTTCTACTGTGCCATTTCTGCTCAGGGGCAAGATGCTGGCTGTTCTTTCAGCCCTTTCCTTCAAATGCAGTGTGCTGGCACCTGGCATGAAAAAAAATCGTGGCTTCTGTTGCTTTATGGGGTAGCGCTTTACTTAAATAAAATGTTCTCCTTTTTCTAATTCCCCTATCTTGTTCCTTGCTTGGGTATGAATATTTGTCTTTGTCACTTTGGTTATTGCTTTAGAAGCATAGACCGGAATATTACAGTAATACTCCAATGCTTTAAACTCAAGTAAGGCTATTGCCAATCAGATGCCATGATGGTATTGCTGCTGTGTGAAGTGATATCCTGTCCTTGTACATATAAACACAACACTTCTTTTTATGGTCTGATTACTTTTGCATTATCAAGTTCTAGTCCTTACTTTTGTCACTAGATATTTATTTACTTTCTTTATCATAGGTACTCCATGCGTGCTAAGCGCATATTTCGAGATCTCAAGGAGGATCCATATATTGTTGAACTAGATCTCCGAGGTAACCATCCTTGACTCGAATCCAACTTCAATCCAATCACATACTTTCAGGCATTTATCTGCAAAAGGAAGGACAAACCTAATATACACATGGCATTCAGAGGATGGGCGTGACATTCAAAGTGTTCTCCTGGACCTAGTCGGGCGCCATACTGTGCCACAGGTGTTTGTGAATGGCCAACATATTGGTGGCTCAGATGGTTAGTGTTTGATCCTTGAGCGCTCTTAAACCTTCCAGCTTCTCTGTCATTTACATGCGAGCATACAGCAGCTTTGGTTGATATCAACAATCGACACTTTGCATATATGATTGCAGATACAGTAAATGCTCTGTCAAATGGACAGCTTGAGAAACTCCTCGGTAAGAATCAGTCACAGTGATGATCATCGGATGAGCTTGCACTGTCAAGAAACACGTAAATGACTGTATATGCATGGGAGGTGTGTTCTTCTCTGTTTAGGACTGAACAGAATGTTGTAACCCAGATGCCAAGATGTTTTTTCTGCATGGTAGTGTTGTGACAACAATCTGTATGTACTGGCTTTATGTAATATGCTCAATGGCATACATACAATCAGTTTGAGCCTCACCATCATTTTCTATGAATGGATTTTGGTTGGTTTACCTGTATATAATATTACATTGGCTTTCTACGAAAAGGCACAAACTGTAAACATATTAATATTACATTGTGAAATCTGCTGTTGCAATAAGTTGACGTGCACGTACGAACTGACAGTACAGAAGCTTTGGTGTATATAGGAACAGTATAGACGAATCCGCAACCTTGCTGCTCGCACTTGACCATCAGCAGCGGTAGGGGCAAATTCTGTTTGCTCGGTTATTTGACTCGCTGCCGGCAGGCTGCCTCATCTCCTCAGGCCGATCAGCGCGAAGAAGAGGGAGACGTAGTCGAAGCTGAAGACGCGCCTGAGCATGCCGATCTTGCTCTCGTCCCAGGGCGGGTACCGGAACATGAACTCGATGAGGAGGCTCCTCTTGAGCACCGCCTTCTTGTGGCTGAACATCTCGAACGAGTACTTGCCATGGTACTGCCCGAACCCGCTGTGTCCGACGCCGCCGAAAGGGATGCTGTCCAGGCCATACTGCAAGCGAATATTTGTTTGCAGGGGAAGGTTCAGAATTCAGAAATGGCGAGCGTTTCGTTTCAGTGGAGGAAAAAAAAGGTCAAGCTCAGACACAGAGACACTGCAGGAGTGATGCATCACCTGCACGATGGCGTCGTTGAATGTGATGCTCCCGGACGACGTCTCCTGGATGATCCGGCTCTTCAGGTTCTCGTTCCTGGTGAAGGCGTAGATCGCCAGCGGCTTTGGCTTCGACTTCAGGAACTTGATGCTGTCTTCGATCTTCTTGACCTGAAAAGAAAAAACAGATGCAGGTAGCTGTTCAGCATCGGTATCCATTCAGGTTGAGCAAGAAATGACTCAGCTAACGTTCATGCGCACCGTGATGATCGGGAGCAGCGGGCCGAAAATCTCCTCGGTCATGATGTCAGAGTCGAGCGGAGGGTTCAGCAGAAGCGTGGGCTCGATGCTCCTGCACAATTGGGGAACATATGGCGTCAAGCAGAGGCGACGGCCGGTTTCTGGTGGTAACACTGCATTGACATGGCGATGCTTACAGCGTCTTGGGGTTGAAGTGTCCGCCGTGCACGACGGAGGCCGCCACCCTGCGATCCGCCAGGAGGTCTTTCAGCCTCTTGAAGTGCTTCTCGTTCAGGATGCGCGCCATGAACTCTGGCTTGGTGAAGAACCGCTTCAGTGTTGACTTGAGCATTTCGATCTGCAGGGAAACAGGCGTCAAAAAGTCAGAAACGCAATGTGCCAATGTGTTAGGCGTGGTACGGTAGAATACTGCATGTTGATTGGAGAAAAGAAAAGGTGCAGCAGACCAGAATGGGCGCGAATTCCTCCTCGACCAGCACGTAGTCGATGGCAATGCAAGCTTGGCCCGAGCAGGTGGACCATTTGGCCCCAATTATGCGGTTCACAGCTACCTGCGTATATTCGGTGTTCAGTGCCATACACGCGTTAAGGTCAGTCCTGCCGCGTGCCGTGGAACGTAGCTGCTGTCCTGTCGCGAAACTGAAGATCACGAAGAACATACCTGGCTGTCCCTGTTGCTGTCCAGCCAGTCGACGATGCACGGGCACTTGGAGCCGAGCTCAAGCGCCACCGGGGTCAGGTGCTTGGCGGCCTTCGTCATGATCAGGCGCCCGACACGGCTGCTGCCTGAGACACACCATGAACACACCCGTCAGACATCCGTTCATGCAAGGACTGTCAGTAGTTCATGTTTGTTCAGAGACTCCCGTTCATACCGGTGAAGAGGACCTTGTCCCATCTGTGCTCCATGAGCTTCTCCCCGACGTCCGCCCCGCCCTCGACGACCTTCACGGCCTTGGCGTCCAGGTACTTTGGTATGTTGGCCGCCAGGAACGCCGAGGTGGACGGCGCCAGCTCGGACGGCTTCACCACCACGGTGTTGCCGGCCGCCAAGGCTCCCGAGAGCGGCTCCAGGGCTAGGCCTGCGTGCGTGCAGCATGACGGACACACGGTGAGTTCATTCTGATCACAAAAGCTTCGAACGCGGGCTAGTTTAATTTGATCTCCTGGTCACTCTAACGTGCGTCCACACATACGGTACCTACTAACCTACCTGTCACAGAGGTGACACTTGATCCACCACACACTGGGGATCCCGAACACTGTCGCCGTCAGACAGGTTGGTTCAGTCACGAGGCACAGCCATTACGCTAGCTTTTTCGCCGATCATAACACTAGCTTGTCTTTGTAGCGGGACTTTCGCGCCTAGCAACAGTGCGACTGCAGTACCGCTGTTGGTGAGGCTAGAGAGTACTAGAGACTAGAGTGCTGATGACGCAGCTTTGTTGCAAGCCACAAAAAGGAGAACGGATAGCAATGGCAGTACTATGAAGGATATGTCTTGACTGCAGCATTAATGAAGGTCAAAAGGGATAGTAATCGTAACCACTGGTACAACATAAAGTCTATAGCTAAGTAGCCTATGAACGTGCCTCCAATTCGTAGTTTGGGTACATCTCTCAGTACAGTTGAGCAAAAAAAAAAAAAACACACACAAATAAAGGTTTTTTAAATACTAGGCCCCCCCCCCCCCCACCCCACACACACCCCTTTTACATGCGTAAGGCCTTGTTTAGTTCCTTTATTTTGTAAAATTTTTCTCTCTCGATTCCCGTACCCCTCTCACAATACACGCCTTCCAATGCATAAATTTTTTTCCATTTTTTACTCTCTCCTGTAACTAAACACGGCCTTAAGCAAGTTAAGTAGACTGGATGTCAAAATTGTATCTAGAACTAGGATCCAACTGGATCTAATCATGGATCCTGTGCAAAAGTAACGTAGCTGATGTACTACTTGTCGAAATTTGCCACCACATACTGACACTCACATCATGTCTCTTTCTATAGTGTCCTCTGAATCTCTGATACGTTTCGTGGTCATCACCCGTGGGTCTCAGGGCCCAATCGACAGCTCTAGCGAATTACGCAATTGGTGCCAGGATGTGATATCTAACCTACAATCAATTATTATACTTCCCAATTCTGTTTTTGTTGTGCCCGCTACTTTTTAGGCTGGGCCCGGTTTAATGCTCAGATTATCTATCGGTTTTAATTTTCAGAGAGAACAGCGTTCAGGCCAATGTTCATTGCAAACACGTCGTCTGCTGAATAGAGTTGAGCAAAAGGTGATCATGCTCACCTATTGGGAGATTCCAGCAGGAGAAGATGAGGACAACCCCGAGCGGCTCCGGCAGCACCAGCGCGGTCGCCGGGAAGGCCACCAGCGGCGTGTGAGCCTGTACTCCCGAAAATCACAACCAGGCGTTAGGGCCATGTTAAAAGAGCATCATTCAAGCCTAATATAAGCTCATGCAGAAAGGCATGGTAAACTGACTGAACGTCTCCATGCTGGCACAAGACACTGGAGTGAGAATAATTAGCCAGAGTGCTTTTCAAGAAAGAATTAGCCAGAGCTTGCCTTCTCGGGAGCCGCCCAGTTCTTGAGGTTCTGCAGCTTGTCGACGACGGACTTCTTCAGAACCCCAACCTGGACAGGAGCGAACATAATCAGACAGGGCTTCGTGAAGAACGCAGAGAGCATTGAAACAATCGAAATACTCAAGAAACCAAACCAACCTCGTCTCGGAAGGCCTCGGCGCGGTGCTTGCCGAGGTCCTCGCGGAGCACGTCGAAGATGTCCTCCTCCTTCTCCTCGAGGAGCCTGACGAGGCCCCTGAGCTGCGCCTGCCGCCACTCCAGGCCCCGTGTCCTGCCGCTCTCGTACACCTCCCTCAGGTCGCCCACCAGGCCGCCGAAGTCCAGGGCGGCCGCCTCCTCCGCCGGCACGCTCCCCATAGCTATCTCTTGCTCTATCTCTCTAGCTTGCTGGCAGGGCGGCGAGAGGAGACTTTGGCCGGGTTGTGTTGCTGCCGGTGCACGCGAACACGTTTTAAATAGTGCTGGCCGAGTGGCCGTGGTATAGCAGTGTGTGGTTGGACTGGGCTGTATTTAGTCGCAGCCGTGGGTCATCAATGGAGCCAGTTCGCCATGGACCCCAGGCCGGGGAGTGGCCGGAGTGGTTCTACGTCATTGTGTTGGGAGCGACACGGAAGCGGTTGGGACTGTTGGGTCTGTAGAGCCTTGTTGATCGACAAGACGTGGGCCGGAGATACTGCAATATGCGCTGTGTGATTACCACAAAGGAGCAAATAAATTCCAAATTCCACTTGAGCACGGCTACCGCGCGTTGCATGTCACTTACTACCATTTCCTACGGTTACAGTTCGGTGCTCCATACTACCCTATGGTAGTATATAGAGTATAGAGGGATGGGCAATTTTGTAATTAGACTGTAATATAATTTTTTTATTGGAGCTCCTAACCTAAATGAACATATGTGTAAAAAGAAATAAATATATCGGACCAAATGAGTATAAAATAAAAATAATTTTTCTTATAATACCCCTATACCACTATATTATTCGATCTACACCACATTATATCACATGTTAAAAATATTTTTTTCCCATAATACCCCTATACTACTATACCACTCGACCTATACTACCTTATACTACAGGTGAAGGTCTAGTAGTATACAACTAATTTAGACCGTCAGATCCTTTTATACTGGTCCTTTTTGAACACCAGTATAAGGTAGTACGGAGCACCGAAGAAAACCTCACAGTTTATACTATACAGTTCACTTGAGTAAAATCACTTGTGTTTTCAGCTGAGAGAATAATATGCATGCCAATCACGCACGGCTGCAAGTTGCAACTTGCAACCTGTACGTGGCTGATTTGAACTACATGCTTATTACCCTCTTGCCTCGTGGCATCATCGTCTCATATCGAGTATATGTAGCACATAACAAAAAGACAAGTCTAATAATCCCCAGTTCATAAGCACCAAACAGCTAGAAATGGTTGGACGGATGGCTCAAAATTTAGTGCCATACGGGCGCCAAAGGATATACTCCGCCACAACAATAGTGGTTACCTGTTCATCTCACTAGTGTTAAATTAAGGGCCAACCACGGAATTGCATGCCGTACGAATTCAACACGGCAAACCTCTCATATGTTTCACGCCTCGATTGGGAATCTTCCGAAAGTCATTACAGCCAAGGGCTTTCTGTGTGGAGTTGAATGCGCAGTGATCAGTACCTACAAGCTGCACAGCGAGGGGAAGAAGCTATCAGTATCAGGGGGTGGGAGGGCTATGCGTAGCTGAAGACTGGCGGCGGCGGCGGATGACCCATGGCAGGCGGCGGCGGCGGCGGCTCACCCTGGCCGTAAGACAGGAGGAGCAGCCACTGGCGTCCCCCACGACGCCAGGAGAGGTGAGGGAGGAAGCAGGATCCGTTCAAGAGACGACGGAGGAAGATCTCAAGCGGCGACATTCGGCCCCGTTTCTGCTCTCACCTACGACGGGCCGAGTGCCGTGGAACGGGGCCAGCTCCAAGTTCTGGGCGCTATCGCCGGAGCAAGACTCGGACGAGGAGACTGGAGAGGCGGAGGGAACGGGCTCACCGGATTCGGGTGGAGACGGTAAGTTCTTTAGAGATGCTGTCTGTGCAGGTTTTTCGGTGGATGAGCTCAAGCGGGCTGAACAGTTGGTGGTCAATGGGGTTTCACCTACCTTTTATTCGGTTAATGCCGGCGAGGGTCAGGTGAAGCATCCAAGAACTCTGGCACGGAGGATTGTTGATGCGGTGGCTGACCGGCGTGCAAGCAAGTGGAAGGGCCCGCTGCCGCAGGAGAGGTCATCGCCATCCCTGTCCCTAGGGGATATATGGGTAAAGGACAGCCGTGCTGGGGAGGGCGAAGGGAGAAGGATCCTATTCTCGGAATTCTGCGAGAAACAACTGTCGCCGGCGGACTCCAGGTCGCCGGAGGGGAAGACGAAAGTTCCTGATGCAGATCCAAAATTTGAATTTCCAAGCAGTGTCCTCGTGTCTGTTCGAGTTGATGGGCCTATTCGGGCTGGGACGAGAGAAAAAAAGGCCCATGAGGGAAGGCTCTTTTGCTGTGACGGAGGCTTAGGTTTGCTCTTTATGAGAGCCGGAAAACCTGTAGCTATTCCGAAAACGAGGAGCGCCCTGTGGACTCCCTCGTCGGCTTGCCGCTTCGGGTCTCGATAAGAAAGGAACCGAACAGTCTGCAGCAATGGCGAGTGGAAAAAGAGAGGAAGAGCACAACCATAGGGTGGGTGAGCGAGGAGAGAAGGAAGGTCGCCTGGAAGGAAGAGCAGGGATGGAACAGCAGCGCGGCAGAAGTTTTGAAGCCAATAGGGGTCGATTGGGAGAAAGGAGATCAAGCGAAAGAAGGGAGTTTGGGAGATTTGAAAGGGGAGGACCTGGTGGAGGCGACTTCAATTCCAGGGGGCGCGGCTTTGCCCGTGGAGGTTCCTTCGGAACCGGCAGATTTGCTGGGGGGCACAACGGGATGGGGCGCCAGTATGGAGGGCGTCAGCAATTTTTGCATGCTCCTGCGTTTGATCGCAGAACGTACAAAGAAGCGGCCTCCCTTCACGGCAGAGTCCAGTACAAGGAGAAGGAGGAAGTGAAAGGAAATCAGCAACACAAGATGCCGAGGGGTACCGATGCAGAGATGGTGGAGGCAAACGGTGAGGAGGTGGTGGATGTCGACGAGGCAAAAGCTGGGACCAAATGTGGGAGATGCACAAAGAAAGGGCACTCAACTGCAAGCTGCACAAGTGAAATATACTGTGTGATTTGTGATAAGCACGATCACGTCAACTTCAAGTGCCCCGTCCTGAAGATGCCGCGGCCGGTCGCACACGCGGTCGGATATGCAGTACACGGGCTTGGTTTCTACCACATCCCGCGTCCACCCCTCACAAGAGCTAAGAAGGATTCAAAAATGGCGCTGATCTCAGTAGAGGGAGGTGTGCTTACTAAAGAAGAAGTACACGAGCAGCTGGAGAGGATTTTCCCTGGGAGATGGCAGTGGGATTTAAAGAAACATGAGGAGAATTCTTTCGTTGCTAAATTTCCTTCTAAGCTGGAGCTACAGAGAGCTGTAGCCTTTGGAGGAGCTGATGCTAAGGGTGAGAATATCCCTGCTGGTGTGCGTTTGAGGTTTGAGATGTGGCAAGAGAAGTTGGAAGGTTTTTTGCTCCCTAAAGTGTGGGTGAGAGTCTATGGGATTAGGCCGGCCCTAAGGGAATTCCTAGAGCTATGGGCGGTGGGCTCCATATTGGGATCAACCCAAACTGTAGACATGGAAACGACAAGGAAGAACAATTTTGGTCGTGTCCTTGTGGCAGTTTTGAACCCGAAGCTCATCCCAGCACGCCGTGATGTGGTCATTGGTGACCATTATTTCGAGCTAGAATTCGAGGTTGAGAGGTTGGGGGTGAATGAGCTAGGGGAAGAGGCAGTGATAGAGTGGACTGGAGAAGATCTAGGGGAAGAGGAAGTGGTTCCAAGAATAAACTTGAAAGGAGTCCGAAGAGAAGAAGAAATGAGGCGAGTAGTGATGATACAGAGAACAATGGTAGGGCGGATGTGATCAGCAAGAACTCTACTGGTTTTGTCTCACTAAAGGAGCGGGTTCAGAACATGTCAGAGGAGGAGTTTACACTCTTTTTGAAACAAAAAGCGGAGGAGATAATGGATATCTCGGTTGGACAGTTACTAGGAGAGCTGGCTGACAAGGTTTTGGAGGAAAAGGAGGATGAGCAGCCTGTTAAGGAAAACTCAGGGGTGGTGGGACAGGAGGATGGAGGGGCGAGCATGGAACTTGAAGTAAATGGGCAGACTAAGCACGGACAGGAAGGTGCTCCGGGAAGTGGATCTCTTTTGGAAGAGATGGCATCAATTCCGGAGATGGTAACCTCACCAACACGTTTCAGCCCAAGATTGTCAAGGTCGAGGGATGAACACAGTGTGACCAAAGCTGAAAAAAGGGCAGCATGGAAGAACTTAGAACATCCTGAAGGTATGCCTTCATTGTCTAATGATTCTCCTTTAAATGTTGCTGCTACTATTATGAATTTTGAGGATATTGGCTTGTGTTTTGGGGAGAGTGATAGAGAGAAGCGTAGTAATGTACATAATCTGTTTGAAATGTCTAATAATGATATAGAGATAGATAAGAACTTTTATGAAGGATCTCTAGGGGTAGTGATAGTGAAGACGAGAATTTTGGGCTTTTTGAGATTAATGCAGTTAAGAGCTTGTGTGGGGAGTTAGTAGAAGAGATATTTGATGAGGGTAGCCTTCACCTAAGTTGTGGAAAAAAGGCTGCAAAAAGCAAATCCCACGCTAAGTCGTGCTTGAGGAAGATTTGCAAGATCAGGGCTGTCAAAAACAATCGTCTGGTGGTAAAATGAAAGGAATATTTTGGAATAGCAGAGGTCTAAGTGACTTGGCTAAAGCAAGATTTCTAGCTGACTCATCCAAAGAGCAAAACTTAGATTTTATCGCTCTCTTGGAAACTTGCAAAAAGGACTTCTCCCAAGCCACTTTAAATAATTATTGTGGAGGGAGGGACTTTATTTGGCACTGGACAACACCTCATGGGAGGTCAGGAGGGATCCTGGTGGGAGTTAATCTGGAAAAAATAGATGTTGGAAGTATTGAAGAGGGAGATTTCTATGTAAAGTTTAAATTAAGAAATAGAAAAGATGATTTCAAATGGATCTTGGTAGCTGTCTATGGGGCAGCCCAACCGGAGTTCAAAGAAAGCTTTCTTACGGAGTTGGTACAAACATGTCATAAGGAGAAACTGCCTTTGTGCATGGGGTGGAGATTTTAATATCATCCGAAATGCAAGTGAAAAGAACAATGATAGATTTGAAGAGAGATGGCCTTTCCTTTTTAATGCTATTATTGATAGCTTGGATCTCAGGGAGCTAGAGATGTCGGGCAGGAAATTTACTTGGGCTAATTCCCTACAGGTACCAACTTATGAGAAGTTGGATAGAGTTTTGGTGAGTACGGAGTGGGAGCATCAATTTCCATTGGCAACTGTGGTTGCTTTAAACAGGGAAATTTCAGACCACACACCCCTGTTGCTAACACAGGGGAGGAAACCAAGAACAAGCAGCAACCTCAATTCAAGTTCGAACTAGGGTGGCTGCTAAGGGATGGTTTTTTTGAGCTAGTCTCAAATGTGTGGAATAAAGAGAATAAGGGCACGACACCTCTGGACAGATGGCAAAACAAAATCAGAAGATTAAGACAGTTCCTACAAGGATGGGCTAAGAACATGAAAGGAGCTTACAAAAGACAAAAACAGGAGCTCTTTAGAAAAGCGGAGGAACTTGACAAAAAAGCAGAGGTTCAGCTGCTAAGTCAGCAAGAGATGGACCTGAAACAAAGTGTGAAAGAAAGAATAGCACAACTGCTTAGGGAGGAAGAAGTAGCCTGGTTTCAAAGAGCCAAAACAACTGAGCTGCTACAAGGGGATGATAACACCAAGTATTTCCAGTTGGTAGCAAATGGTAAAAGAAGGAAAACAAGGATTTTTAGACTTGAGCAGGAGGAGGGTATTATTGAAGGAGAAGAAAGTTTGAAGAAATACATTACCAATTACTATAAAGGCTTGTTTGGCCGGCCAGAAAGAAATAATTTTTCTTTGAGAGAGACAATGAATGGGGATATCCCCCAAGTCTCTGAAGAAGAAAATGGAGTTCTGACGGCCCAATTTGAAGAAAAGGAAGTAAGGGAAGCTATTTTCCAGATGAAGCACAATAAAGCCCCAGGTCCCGATGGGTTCCCAGCAGAATTTTATCAAGTCTTTTGGAGCCTCATTAAGAATGACCTATTGGCCATGTTTAGAGACTTCCATGACGAGGATCTCAGGCTTTCTAGCCTCAATTTTGGGATAATAACACTGATTCCAAAATTGAAAGAGGTCACAAAAATTCAGCAATATAGGCCCATATGTATGCTTAATGTTAGTTTTAAAATCTTTACAAAGGTCATCGCTAATAGATTGGGTTTGGTAGTAAGCAAGGTCATAGGACCCTCTCAGACTGCTTTCTTACCGGGACGGTATATTTTAGAAGGAGCAGTCATTCTGCATGAAACTTTGCATGAGCTAAAAAGAAAGAAGATGAAGGGGCTGGTTCTCAAACTAGATTTTGAAAAGGCATATGATAAAGTCAACTGGTCTTTCCTGCAACAAGTGCTAAGGATGAAAGGTTTTTCACAAAAGTGGTGCAAATGGATAGAACAGATTGTCACAGGGGGAAATGTGTGTGTTAAGGTGAATGATGAGATGGGTCACTTTTTCCAGACCAAAAAAGGATTGAGACAAGGTGACCCTCTATCACCGGTGTTATTTAACATCATAGCAGACGTGTTGGCAATATTAATCGAAAGATCTAAAAGGCTAGGTCATTTTGAAGGTCTAGTTCCTCACTTAGTGGAGGGAGGGCTTTCAATCCTACAATATGCAGATGACACAATTTTGTTCGTGTATGATGATCTGGAGAAGGCTAATAATTTGAAACAAGTACTATGTGCTTTTGAAAAATTATCGGGGCTCAAGATTAATTTCCACAAGAGTGAACTTTTTTGCTTTGCCGAAACCAAAGAAAGAGTAAAGGAATATGTGAATCTTTTTGGGTGTAAGGAAGGGTGTATGCCTTTTAAATATTTAGGAATTCCTATGAGCCACAGGAAGATTGCTAAAGCTGATTGGAGAGATATTGAAGAGAGGTTCCAGAAGAAGTTAAGTAGCTGGAAATGCAAGGTTCTTTCGTTTGGGGGAAGATTGGTACTGATTAATTCGGTACTCTCGAGTTTGCCAATGTACCTAATGTCCTTCTTCAAATTACCTAAAGGTATATTGAAAAAATTGGACTACTATAGATCAAGGTTCTTTTGGCAAAGTGATGGTCACAAGAAAAAGTATAGGCTCACGAAATGGTGTATTCTTAGTAAACCAAAAAGTATGGGGGGGTTGGGCATTCTAAATCTTGGGGTACAAAATAGGTGCTTGCTTAGCAAGTGGTTGTTCAAGCTTCTTAATAAGGAGGGAGTTTGGCAAACCATTCTTAGAAAGAAATACCTACAGAACAAGCCTTTATCCCAGGTAAAGAAACAAAGAGGGGACTCTCATTTTTGGTCGGGTTTAATGGAGATTAAAGATCAGTTTCTTGCTAGAGGTCGCTTCATGGTACATAGTGGCCAACAAACGTCGTTCTGGAGAGATTTATGGGTAGGCGATAAGCCTTTTATGGAAAAATTCCCAAGCCTCTACAATCTGGTCAGGAACAAAGGGGATTCAGTGGCTCAGGTGTTGAGTAAGTCCCCACTTAATGTTTCGTTTAGAAGAGCACTGCTGGGGAACAATAGGGACAACTGGTTGGAGTTAGTCAGTTCTATACTGACGGTAAAGCTAAGTGAGCAAAAGGATAGTTTCAGATGGTCCCTGGGAAAAAGTACTTTTACAGTACAATCTTTATACAATGATATCATGAGTGAGGAAGGAGTACCCCGTCAATGTTTTAATTGGAAGGTGAAACTTCCACTAAAGATTAAAATTTTCCTTTGGTACTTAAAACAGGGTGTTATCCTAACCAAAGACAACTTGGCAAAAAGAAAATGGAAAGGAAACAAGGAGTGCAGTTTTTGTAATAAGAATGAGACCATCCAGCACCTGTTTTTTGAGTGTCATATGGCACGAATGGTATGGAATGCAGTTAGTATGACTTTTGGTTTTCGACCACCACAAAGCATGAACTCTCTTTTTGGCCCTTGGTTAAAGAGTTTCCCTTCAAAACTAAGAGGCCAGATTTTGATCGGGGCGGCATCGGTGTGCTGGGCGTTGTGGTTGTGTCGTAATGATGTTGTCTTCCAAAGGAAAAATTCTAACTCTTGTCTGCAGGTAATTTTTAGAGCAACATTCTGGATCCGAAGTTGGGCAATTCTCTCTAAAGAGGAAGCGGAAGAAGATCTAAAGAATGGAGGCCGAATGCTAGAAGTTGCTGCACTAGACTTCTACAGGCCGGCTGGATGGAACATATCGAGAAGAATCAAGAACTAAGCTCTGTAGTTTCTTTCTCTTATGTTTTGTTCTAGCTGTCAAGAACATGGCCGGTGTGGCGCTTATTGTATCCAAGTCCTGTAATCAGCGTATGTGCTGGAGTTGTAAGCCTTCAAAACGATGTAGGTGGAGACCGGATTTATCCTTAATCTAAAAAAAAATATGTTTCACGCCTCAAGATCATTCGTAGGTCGTCTTAAGGATCGATCTTTCGGTGGTTTCGCAATTCTCACGAGATGCCCTGCCTGCTATACTACTGCCCTCCTACCAGCTGAGATTACTAGCTTGGCACAAAAACCACACTAGGCAACATACAGGAACGTACGAATGGGGATGATGGCAAGATGACAAGGGTGGTCGGCGCGGAGAAAGAAGGCACGCTGGTAATGCCATGGCCGTTATGTCCTCCTCACAATCCAACTCGGCATTAATCACTTGTAGGCTAAATTTGTATATAATTTTGGCTCGATCCGTTTAGGGTCCGATCTTTAAATTTGGTAGTATAAAAAGTTAGGCCCATTATCACCCCTATGCATGCTACACAAACCGGAGATGGATGGATGGAGACCACGGAGATGGATGGTACTCGGGGGCCGCCGGCCCACTCGAAGCACGACATGGTGTGGCGGCTGATCCTATATGGTCATGGTCAGCGGCTCGCCGTTGCGTCGGCACTCCTCGGCGGCGCGACTTTGCCTTTACCTGCCATGTCTCCACTCGTCGGCCGTCGAGGGATGGGTGATCCGTGGCGGCTGATTCCATATGGCCATGGTCAGCGGCTCGCCGCCGCATCGGCATGCCTTTGCACTCCATTAGCCAGCAGGCGCATACGCCATTAAAAATTCACACAAGGGAAGAAGGTATGCTAAGAGCAACTTCAGCCCAGCCCTCAAATATGGGCCTCTATTTTACATTTTTAGTCAGACCTATAAAATTTAGGGGCTTTAAATTTTCTTCCTTCTCCAGCCAGCCCGACTAAATGGAGGCCCCTAGATCAGTGGGCCCCACCTCTCCCCCTCTATCTCCCTCCCGCAACCCTCTTCCCCGCCTCCGCCGCGCCGCGCCGCGCGTGCCCGCCGCACGCGCCTGCCTCGCCGGCCTCACCGTGCTGCCGCGCGCGCCAGCCTCCCCACACCGCCGCGCCGCCTCCCGGCCCGCGCCCTCGCCCGGATGGCAGAGCACACCCGGCACCAAGAGATGCCGTCGCCGGACAAGAAGGTCATTCCCCGTGACTTCCCGTGCCGCCGCCGCCGGCTGGCCGCCGGGAAGGCCGTGGCGAGGAGCGCCGTCGGGTTCTTCGGCGGCCGGCAGACGGGCACCAACATTGCCGACGGCCTCCGCGTGGGCGTGCAGGTGCTCGCCGGCCGCCGCCACAAGAACTTCGTCGCCAGCGTGATCCTCCTCTCCGACGGCAAGGACAGGTCCGTCACGCTCGCGTCACCAACAAAGATGCACGTGGACCTCGTGCCGCCTCCGTTCAGGCGCGCCGCCGGCTCCTCCTCCCGGCCCGCGCCGATCCACACGTTCGGGTTCGGCACCAAGCATGACGCTGCGGCGCTGCACGCCGTCGCGGAAGAGACGGGCGGCGTCTACTCCTTCGTCGGGGACGAGGCGGCGGTGCAGGACTCCTTCGCGGCGTCTTCTCCTTCATCAAACAATTGAATTTCAGTTTGGCTTTCAAGGTAGAAAAAGAAATCTTTCTTCTCAGTAATGGCTTTCCGAACTCCAGCAGCTGTTCTACTTATGCCTAATGAGAATATGCAGATACATAAAGGTGAGACTTTTTTCCCCTGTGGGTTGATATGTGACACTTTCTGAAACATATAACCAACTTGTTTGATCCACATGTTCAGGCAAGAGGCTGATGCACCAAGTGTCTAACCGCCTCAAACAGAGGTCGATCCTGAAAGAGAAGTCTAACAGCCTCAAACAGAGGTCTCATCTTGACCTCCAGCTAGCACTGATGCTTTTCTCATCTTGACCTCCAGCTAGCACTGAGGGCATACAGCAGATCAGTGAAGGAGCATCTTTACTGATGCTTCATCTTGTACCTCTGTAATAGTGTTGTGGAGTGTGGCTTTGTACCTCTATGAATGCAGAAAATAAAAGATTCTTGTTATCATGCTTATAGAAAAGATTCTTAACTTCACCGGAAATGTTAGCTGTAGCTGAATGTAGCTCGTGCTCTTGACTCCTTTGCTCTTGAATGTTTGTGCTTCAAAAGAATATGCACCAATATGCTGAAAAAGAATGCAGTTCAGAAATTTTCGAAAGAATGCACCAATATGCTGTTCAAAGTGGAGTAAAACTGCTGAGAAGAATGCACCAATATGTTGTTCAAATTGGAGTAAAACTGCTGAGAAGCAGTGGCTCCTTTTCAGAATTTTTCAGAAATATGCTCAAAAACTGAGACCATCAACTTTCTGAAAACAAGCTCCATTATTCCAGCATACACACATCAGAACTAACCATCATATTCTGTATCACATTCTGTTTGTAATAGTCTGAACATGCAGAAAACTTTATTTCCCAGGTTAGTACAGAAAACTGAGAAACCCTTGTAATATTTCCCAGGTTTCTGCAGAAAGCACAAACAGGTCAGGTTGCACTGCTCTTTAGAAAGCACATCGAGGTTTCTGTAGAATTTACATCACCTGAACATCAGCTATGGTGCTGACAGCAAAAAAGAAAGGAAAGTTCAAAAAACTGAGACATATAGCAGATATTTCAGGATATTCTAGCATCCAACTTTCAGATATTTCAGGACATCAACTTGCAGGAAACTAGGACATATAACATTACACACATGTTCAAAAAACTGAGACATCAACTTTCAGAAATATATTCCAGCATCAACTGAATGAGAAGCAAAGTTCTCTTCAATCTGCAGGTACTTCTTGGCCGGAGAGGCATCATATAGCACCAGATTTGAGGAGGGGCTGCTAGCTTTTGCCTTTTCCCTTCAATCTGCAGGTACTTCTTGGCTGGCCAGCATATCCATCCATCTCTTCTTCCCTCATCTATCTTCTTCTTTGAGGATCTAGCAGCTTTGGATCTTGTTTGGCCAGGTTGTTCATTCATGCCTTTTGATTTATTGGCTTGTTTGCTCTTCAACTTCATATAGAGATACGACATATATGCTCTCTCAAATCACCCAGCTGGTTTCGAATCCCTGACGGTCTGTTGCACTGTTTGCATGCCGATCTGTCTAGGCACCTGTGGAGCCTCACCTGTGATTGACTGACTGATTGCTCTCTTGGGCTTGTCTTGAACTTTGTTGACCTCGGCTTACCACTTGCAGGAGCAGCTTGATTCAGTTCGCCCCATGCATCATCACCCTAAACGATGAATTTGGCCGGCAGAGTTTCTCGGGTCGGCTTGGCTTTGCTTCTATCTCCAGAAAGAAGAACGAAATAGATGGTGAGGGGAGAGGAGGCTAGCCGGGTGGAGCAGAGATGGCGGCGCGGGGCAGCTGTGCGGGCCCGACAGGCGGCGGCGACGGCACATCTCGGGGAGGGGGTTGGCGCAGCGGGGCACCCCGCGGCCGGCCCGAGCTGCGGCGGAGCGAAAAGCGGGGCACGGCTGGCCAGGCGGCGCGCCAGGCGGAGCCAAGCAGGGCGGCGGGCGCGGTCCGACCTTCTTTCTTCTTCCCCGGCGGGCGCGCTTGCCGGCGGGCCGACGGCGAGGCGGGATGGCGACGGCGGCGGCGCGGGAGGAGCCGGGGACGGACCGAGCGGTGGGGCCCACGGGTGGATGGAAACAGAGGGCCTCCATTTCTAGGGGCTCTAGATCAAAATTTAGAGGCCTCCACAAAATGGTAGCCCGTTTAAGGGCCCGGCTGGAGTTGTTTTTTCTCATTTAGGAGACTAAAATAGGTATAGAGACTCTAAAAAAACATGAGGGGAAGTAAATAATGGCCAGGCTGATGATGAGTGATTGATGGGTACGGGTCGAGAGAGGCCCATAACGCTGGCTGGCTTCGAACGCGCCGCCGTGTCATCGCCGGTGAGCACGAGCCGACGCCGCCCGCACCCGAGGTGACACGGCGACGCCGGCCACTGTTGAGTTCCGTGTCCCGTCGAACCGCTGGCACCGGCACGCACACTGGAATGTTCAGGTGAGGCGTCAATCAATCAGGTCCTTCTCCGGCGGATGGAAGCGACTGAGCATCCACATCAACTCAATAAAGTTCTTCAGCTGGGGTGGAGTGAGGGGTTATCGGTCCTCTGTCTCTGGCTGCACGTCATCAATCGGACGGATATGGTGTGCCGTTGTGATTCGGCTTCCACGTGATTCACCTTCCTCCTCATGAGCTTCCATGTGTTTCTCGCTAATGCCTTCTTTGGGAGGTGCCTGCCCTTCCCATTTCTTTTGGGGAATTCCTTCTTTTGGATTTTTCAGCTACGGGGCCGCATGCCAATGCATAGCTGATGGGGCGTGTGAATCTTTGGTAGGAGGATACAAAACCAATCTTAACATCAATCATGTGTGTCGTTTTCTTTTCTTGAACTTGGATGATCAAACGGAGCTACTACACTTCCTCCGTCCCAGATACGGCAATAAATATTGCACCGGTAGAGCGTCTAATAATTTTAAATATCAGAGTTAATAAGAATTGGACTAAAATATTATATATTTCATGAAAGAGCCTCTAGCTTAGTGAGACTGAGTAACATCCAACAGATTCAGGTTCAATTCCTTGGCCAACAGATTCAGGTTCAATTCCTTGTAACTTTAGAAGCGAATTAACCGAGTTTGAAATAAAAAAATATAAAAAATAGGTTGAGCTTCCCTACTAACCTCGTAAAAAATCATATATTTCTGAACTAAAATAATTAAGGACTTCATAAGTGGGCTCAGCTTGTGTGACGGTTGGGCCACACCTCGGCCGCAACTGCATAAAAATGTAAAGGGGCTCTTGTGTTCTTGCCCCTGTTTTGAATCCAAATTGTGATTTTACCCTCACTTGTTTTCACTTTGTATTTTTACCTCTTAAAACAAAACCTCATTTTATACCTACTTCGTGAACAACACATAACGGTATCAAAGAAGACATTTTTTCCATTGCGAATATACCGCTACTTTTTAGAATTTTGTGAATATACCCCTGTTTAACATATATTTCAGCATTATTTCAACATTATTCCAATAAGAATATGAACAAGAATTTGACAACTTTTTTTACAACATCATGACACTTAAAAGTTATACCACATGCATATATAGATAGATAACATTCTCATCATACATATCCAAAAGGATGTACCACCTGATCACATCCCTACATACATATCCAAAAGAGAAGCTAACAACATATCACAAACCCAAACATAGATGTCCAAACATGCCAATGCATACTGTGATGGTTGAGTGAATCTTTGCTATGAGTATGCAAGACTATCTTAACATCATGTGTGTCATTTTTTCCTTAAGCTGGATGCATAGATTATCAAACAAAGCCAACAAACTACTGTTGTCCTTCTCTCTGTTTCTTTTGATCCTTACTTTACAAAATGATGATGTGGTGCCTTAGTCCTCGGATATGGCAATGCATACTGCGTCAGTACTCAGTAGAGTCACCATGTATTAGAGGAGCTATCTTCTTTGACTTCTTTAACATGGCTGGCGCCGGTGGTTATTCGCTGGCACTAATAGAAGAAATGATCGATGGAGTTGGGACGATGGTGCCGCGATGGCGAGCTAAAAATCAGTCAATTTGGAGTAAATTTGGGGCGAGGCTGCGGGGTAGTGTAACTGTGCAGCCTGCGCTAAAGAATGATTAGCCGTTGGAGCTAGTCCACCGATGATTGCTTGGTTGGGGATGTGACAATGTTGGAAGATACTACAATGTCTCGGGCACGGGGACTCCTAACTCCTATATATTACTGGAAGATAGATCCATCAAAGTCCAGATCGAAACCAAAATAAATGCCTTTTAACATTTTAACGTAAAAAGTACTTCCTCCGTTTCAAATTATAGGTCGTTTTGACTTTTATAGGTTCATAGATTTTGCTACGAATCTAGACATAGCGTGTATCAAGGTGCATAACAAAGTTTATGAACCTAATAAAGCCAAAACGACCTATAATTTGAAACGGAGGTAGTATTGAATAAAAATACTAAACCAATATTTTTTAAAAAAAATTGTTCTAATATTTTTTTAGAAAAGTTGATTCGACATTTTTTAAAAATTGTTGAGCCAACATTTTCATGGAAAAAAATCTTCTCAATGGTTTTAAAAAAATGCAACCAATATGTTTTTTTAAAAAAAATTGTCTTATGCTCTAGCACCAACAGGACAAGAGCTCGCGCAAAGGTGGTGGCGGCAGGAGGCGAGGGACTAGCACGCCTAGGAGTGGCGGTGCATTGGGGCCTACGATGGTGGGGCTGTGGGCTCAAGGCAAATTAGGGTTGAGGTATTGGGGTAAAAATAACGGATGTGAGTACTCGACGAGTCTCAAACACTAGAATTGCATAAAAAAGATCTTCCAAAACATAAATAGAAATTCTTTGTGGGCACCTGCGTACACATGGATCCATAATCATGGGTCGTACGGCCCAGGCCTTATACAACAGGTTCTAGGTCATTCAACTTTTTTGTTTGAGTAAACTTTGACCATTGTATCTGTTCTCGTGTATCAGTTGGGCCATCATACTCAGAAAAGTGTGTTCTGTAGAAGCGGCCCGTGAAAAGATGTGGCCTGCTTTGCTTGCTTTGCGCCATTGCTTGTTGTAGGTTCACGGACAGATGGTGGTGTACTGGTGTCTCGGTATGCAACTCTAGTCTGTCTGTACGGAGTATGGCTGTACGAGAAGAACAAGGATGAATCAGAGTGGTGAAAATACACCGTCACAGCTCACCAACCGCGTTTGTCGAAGCTGTTAACAGTGACCGGCAGTATGAGGTTCTGCAGTAAACGGCCGCTCCATTTCCTCCGTCGTTCACTCCCCTTTTCCTACCAGCTTGTCCATACACAGTTCTACTCCGTATTCTCAAACAACCAGATCTCGAACAGCTCGTTTGAGAGCAATTGCGTGCCACAATTGCACTAACAATGGCCAAATATAGGCTTTAGTTAATAGGCCAATTAACCACACCTAATTGGTTCTTACCCTCTCGGTAAGGTCAAATTCCAGCAGAGCACACGCGGCACGAAACTGTATCCAGTACGAGGAGAACGAAGATGAAGGCACCCCAGCTTGACGAACACGCCGTCGCAACTCACCAACCGCGTCGTCTTTGTCTACGCTTGTAAACAGTCATCGACCGCCTCACTGAAAATTCTGAAGTGTAATTTCAAAAAAAAAAAAAAAAAAAAACTGAAGTGTAAACGGCACTCCACCCCCTCCTCCCTAATCATCGTCAATTCGTCATCATCTTCATGGAACGCACCCATATCTCTCTCTATATAGCTGGGAGTATCGCTGCTCTCCCAGCGCTTGAGTGTTGGCTTTGCCTTCTTTTTTTTTTTTAGAAAAAAGAAAAGCACTTGAGTGTTGGCTTTGCCTTCTTTTTTTTAATAAAAAACGGACATCTCAACACACCGTCTCTTCTTCCTGAAAAATGGAACACCGTGCCGTGGCCTCCAAGCCTTGCACCACGTGCCCATCAGAATTGGCCAATGCACTGTTTCTACCTAGAGAAAAAAAATAGCTAGATTGGTTGAGTTTCAATATTTATCCAATCAAAATTAAGGCATGCCAAAAATATTGACCATTAATCGGTTCATTGCCAACAAATTGGCACACCAATGTTTGTAGATCAAAATTAAGACATGTCAAAAAATAACTGACGATCAATTGGTTCATTGCTAATAAATAAGCACACCAATGTTTCTAGCCAAAACTATGATAAACAACTACAAACGTTTTGAAAGACACATGTGGAAAAGATATTGGTTATTCATACTTTGGGGCCAAACCAAATGAATGCCAATTTTTTCCCCTTGTGTTATACCTACTACAAATAATAAAGTCATTTATGCCTTGCAAATCATATAACTCTTTACTGAATCGACTCATCAGCTCTTTGCCTACATCAATAACTGGTTATTAAACCATTTTTATGGTTATAAACTACAATTTTAAATCTGTCTCAGGTCGGCTTGGACCATAAAGAGCTTTACTCAAATACAGTCATTAAGGTCTAATAATGCCTACACTACCGGCGCGGCGTTAGCGCGCCATCTATCCTAGTAAAAGCTGCCATCCATCACCATGCGCACCGAATGCCACACCGCCTAAACAAAGCCCTGAAAAAGAAATCGGCCTCGTTTCGTTTGTCCGGTTGTCCCCTTGCCCCCGGGTTTCCCGGCGAACAGCGACGCGCCACGCCACGCCACAGCTGCTCGTGCACCTGCCAAAACCTCCCTCGTCCCTCTTGACCGGCCGGCCACACCTCGCTCTCCCCAGTCCCCCACTCGGTCCCTCAAAGCGAGAGCCGACCCCCTCCCGCGACTTTAGCGCCGATCTCAAAGCCAAAGCCCCCACCGCCCACCGCGCTAGCTCCTCCTCCTCGATCGACGCGACAATGGCCTCGCTCAGCCGCCGCGTCCTGCAAGCTCTTCTGCCCCTCCTCCTCCTCCTGCTCGCGCCGCTCCGGCGCGCTGCGGCGGCGCCCGCGCCCGCGGCCACGTTCCCGGGCGACAAGGCGGCGCTGGCGGCGCTCAGGTCTGCGGTGGCGGCGTCCACCGTCCCTCCCTACTCCTGCCTCGCGTCGTGGGACTTTGCCCGCGACCCCTGTGCGGCGTTCCCCTGCGGCATCCGCTGCTCGTCCACCCCCGCCGCCGCCACCGGCAACTCCTCCTCCTCCTACCTCCGCGTCGTGGCCGTGGCGCTCGACCCCGCGGGGTACTCGGGGGCGCTCCCGGCCGCCGTCTTTACCTCACTCCCCTACCTCGCATCCCTGACCCTCGCGGGCAACCGCTTCCACGGCGCGCTCCCGGAGGGTGTCCCGCTACCACCCGGGCTCCTCTTCCTCGACCTCTCCGACAACGCCTTCTCCGGCGCGATACCGGGGTCCCTCTTCACCCCTTCCTCGGATCTCCAGGAGCTCTACCTCTCCCGGAACACCTTCTCCGGCGGTGTTCCGCCTCAGCTCTCTCTCCTCGGCTCCCTCTCGCGGCTCGAGCTCCAGCACAACGCCCTCACTGGCCCCCTCCCGCCGCTGGGCGCGATGCGCTCGCTCACCCACCTCGACGTGACCGGGAACGCGCTCTCCGGCCCAATCCTCGCGGCGCCGGGTCACCTGCCACCGTCGCTGCTGTCGCTGGCGGCGAGGAACAACTCCTTCTCGGGCGCGCTCGCCGGCGCGGCACTCGCCGCGCTCCCGGACGTGCGCGTGCTGGACCTGACGGGGAACGCGGTGTCCGGCGCGGTGCCCGGCGCCGCGCTCGCGCACCCGGCGCTGCAGCAGCTGCGGCTGGGATCCAACCGTCTCGACGCCGTCGAGGAGGCCCCCGGCGGCGGGGCGGCGTCGAGCCAGCTCGTCGAGCTCGACCTCGGCGGGAACAGGATCGCGGGGCGGCTCCCCGGATGCCTCGCCGCGATGCCGCGGCTGAGGGCGGTGGCGCTCGACCGGAACAGGTTCACCGGCGGGATCCCCGACGGGTACGCCGCCCGCGTGGCGGCGGCGGAGGAGGAGGAGGGCGCCGGCACCGGCAAGTGGGCGCCGTTCGCCAGGCTGATGCTGCAGGGGAACTTTCTCTGTGGGGCGCTGCCGAGCAAGCTGAGGCAGCTCAAGGAAGGCGGCGGCGCGGCGGTGAGCTTGGCGGACAACTGCCTGCCGAGGTGCCCGCACAAGTTCTTCTTCTGCCAGGGGGCGCCGCAGAAGGACCACGCCACGTGTCCCAAGTGCGAGGCTTCGATCCGTCGTCAGGACACGTTGCTGCGGATGCACTGACTCTCCTGTAAATTCTGCCGCTGCTGCTACTAGTGTTGTTGACTCATTTATGATCGCATCCTGCAACTCTACTCGCCTGTTACCCAAAGAAGAAAATAGTACTGCAGTAGAAGCTCAAGCTCTGCAGACGAATTGAATGTGTTGTAAACCAGTTGCCTGGCCTTTTTGAGGTGAATAACTGAATAAGAACCTACCAGTAACGTATGCTCTGAAAAATGGTCATCCCCAATACTCAGTACAGAACAAAGTCAACATTTCATTTAACTGAAAACTGAGAAGACAGATACATTTCATTAACTAGCAGATGGTGTTTAAATAAGATCTATCATAAGCCACAAGTCATAAAAAAACAAATCTTTTTAATCGCAATAAAATCCCATTATAAGGCTAGAAATCTCTCTCTCAAATCTTGGACAAACATAATTCTCCAAATAATTTGTTGAATAAAAATTCTCCAAATAAATGAACATAACAAAGCCTACAAAGGGTTTCAAAGGCCTACCCAGGCAGGTTTTGGGCCAATGCAACGTTTTGTTTCTTCTTATACACAAGAAATAAGCTCAGCTTGCTTCCACTATAGCCCATCATATTTTGGGCCTCTTTCCTTGCCCAACAAGGTTTTACTGTTCTCTATTTGAGCCCAACAAAATCGAGCGCCGTTATTGGTTTGTTTTTTTTAAATGCCTTTTTTTTATTAAGGTAACTGTGTATATACCCAGTAAATTTATTTATTTTTCTCTCTGTTTTCATTCTTGGTTAAAAATCTCGTACGGTACCAATCGTAGCTTGGAGCTTAATCACTACTAGCATGGTTACAAGAGGAATAAACAAGATGTAACCAATCCATGGCGACAGATATCAATGTCCAGCTTTCCTGGACTTGCAAAATTTTCTTTTTTCCGAAAAAGAAAACAGCATGAAAGTCACGCAGCATGGCCATTTCAACATTCTGCAAACTGTACCAAACTTCTCTTTCCGAAAAAAATAAACAAAAAAACCAATAATGTAAACACGCAATCCGTGGCCTCGCTAATAAACTACATACTCCCTCTATATTGGTATTAGATGATGTTTAGGACAAGGTTTTAGTCAAACATTGGGAATATAAATCACGAATAACTTTTAAGTCGTTGAGTTTGGAAATGTGAAAACCATATGAATAGATTTGTCTTGATAAGTATTTTTAGAAAAGTATACATATATTATTTTTTAATAAATATTTTTGTAAAAATAAGAAGTCAAAGTTACATTTTGGTGACCGTGTCGTTGTCCTAAACATCATCTAATATACTGTGGAGGGAGTACTCCAGTACGAGGCTGCCCGCGCGAGCACAGCGGCGATCTAACAATTCCCCATGTGGCACGACCAGACGCCGGAGCTTAAACTAATGGCGCCCCCCATGCTGAACCAGCCTGGTACGAGTGTCACCAATCGAGCAAATTAAGCAGCACAGAAACACGTCAAGTCGTCAACACCAATTTCTTCTTCCCAAATCACGTTTTTGGGGCCTTTATTTAGTTTTCAGGCTGATCGCGAGGCTTCGAGATCTAGCTCGCATATGATTGGCGATCGAACGAGCATCATGCTTCAAGACCTCCACCAGCCTCGCCGCTCTGAATTGAAACCCAGCCGTTCGCTGCGTGGTACTGTATTGAATTGCAGTGGTCTTCGTCGTGGCAGCCTCAAGCAGTCAAGCTGAGCTGCCCTTCGCAGCACGGCGATTGCAGCGGGGACAACAAAAGCAAGTACCCTTCAGGCGTCAGGCTTCTGTACACACAGCATATCTTCCGTGTTTCGTTCCACCCAACCACTGCAGTGCTTCAGACTTTGAGGTACAAAAATCCCTGTCACTACTCACTACTACTCCGTAGACACCAGCAGCTCGGTTGCTCAGACAGGGCAAGACGGCAGGTGGCGTCACTTTTGCCTTGTCCAAATTATTGGACTGGGAGGGAAGACAGTTAACCTCAGCTCAGTGAACCTATAAACCAAACACCAACTTGCATCTACTAAACCAAAAGCTTAGTAGCTAAGCATGAGCTAAGCAGCAATACATGCCTGCCTGCAATGTTAGTTGCCGGGAACGCTGCATTGTACTCTCCATCTCCGTCCACACTAACAGACCAATGCAAAAACGCAACGAACTCCATACCTTGCAATTGCGATCTGCGAATCAAAAGTATTCGTTCCCCTTTGCTGCAAGTTGCAACCAGCCGCCGCCGAACCAACTTCTCCGGCGGGTTTGTTGACGGTTAAAACTGTACGGCACATCCTTCTCGCGTTGGCCGTATATGGAGGATTAGCAGTTGTTAATTACCAGTTGCCTGTTCCTGTTCGTTGGGGTGTCACCAGCAGCAGCAACCGGGGCTGCGTCTGCTGGCTGCTGCGCCATTTCCGCGCGTTTTTCTTCGCGTGACTCGGTCAGTTTCCGTGCCTCGCCGATCGCATGGCTCCGTTTTTAAAGGCCTCAAGGACCCGGCACGCACGATCCAGGCCACATGTATGTATGTGCACCGTATACAAGTACACGGCGGCCTGCAGCATGCATGAATTCCAATTCGTGAGGTGCATCAGCGACTAGGACAGAACATGATTGATGTAGCGCTATTAAGGTTAAGCTATTTACAAGTAGGTGATGATGCAAATTTAATTCTATTTTCTTTACAGTTTTGGACGACGACTGTGCTATGAGTCTGATGCCGGAATGTAAAGCGAAAGGACACCGAGCATAAGACCAAAGGGCCTCCAAGCTCTAGTACAACCACGCCAGCTTCTCGTTTTGGTGTTTTACTTGTGTCTTTTTCCAAACAAATTTTACTTGTGTCGATCCATTGCACAAAAGAAGGCAGCCTTTTAGAAGTTGTTCTACTTTCTGGACGCTGCGTTCTACTTCTACCTACTAGCCGAATGAGCTACTGAAACTGATAGCCTGTTGCATGCAGTTGCTTCATGGAAACCAAACTTGCATGTTACATGCTGACCGATCGAGATCTATTCAATTCCTTATTGTTGTTGAAGATCAACTTGAGCTGCAATCAACAAACCCCGTCTGAAAGTACGCGCAAGATCACGTCACATGCATGTGGTAGAATAAACGAAATCCCATCAATCTTCAGCAAAATGGACAAGAACAACTTGGCGATTTGATTAACGGGTCACTACAAACCGCTCTGCAACTACAACCAATCCCTGACATCACGAAAATTTCCTACGTGATCCAAATGCTTCAACAACTACCAGTAATCCACTACATTAACTAGTAACAAACTGAGTAAAAAACATTATCTTTACCATCTACCCTGCCTAATAAATAATAATAAACAAAGCTTCTAGTATTTACAGTCCGCAGGCAGCAGCGTACAGTTCATGATGAAACCATCTTGCCGGCCGGTTTGCTTCCGGCGGCGGCGATCAGCGCCGTCGTCTTCTCCTGGAGCTCGCGCACCACCTCCGCCATTGACGGCCGGAGCCCGGGCCCGTCGCTGACGCACCGCATCGCAAGCGCCGCCACGGTCGCGGCCTCGTGCGCGTCGTACTCGTCTCCCAGCCTCCGGTCAACCACGTCGGCTACTTTCTTCCCTTCGCCGGCGAGCGCGGGCCCCACCGGCGTCGGTGAGCCGGCGACCCGTGGCGGCGCAGATGGCCTCCCTCCCCGTGAGGAGCTCGAGCAGGAGCACGCCGTAGCTGTAGACGTCGCTCTTCTTGGTGGCGACCCCGGAGCGGAGGAAGTGCGGGTCGACGTAGCCCGGGGACCCCATGACGACGGGGCGCCGCGGCGCGGGCCCCTCGGCGGCGGCCGGGTCGGCGGGGGGCAGGAGCGCGGCGGAGAAGCCGACGTGCGCGAACCCAAAGTCGCAGAGCTTGGCGTCGAGCGCGGCGTCGAGGAGCACGTTGGACGCCTTGACGTCGCCGTGGATCACCGCCGGGTCGCGCGCCTCGTGGAGGTGCTCCAGCGCCATGGCCACCTGGAACGCGATCGCCATGCGCCGCGCCCACGGGAGCGGGAGCGCGGCCGGCTTCTTGTTACCGTGGAGGCGGTGGTGGAGGTCGCCGTTGGGGGCGTACTCGAAGACGAGGACGCCCTCGTCGCGGTCGTCGCAGTAGCCGAGGAGGCGGACGACGTGCGGGTGGCGGAGGGAGAGGAGCACGGCGAGCTCCTGGCGGAACGCGCGGTGGAGGCGCTCGCTGCTGCGCTGCACCTTGACGGCGCCGAGGCGGGAGGAGGAGAGGCAGGCGAGGTACACCGTGCTGAACCCGCCCTGCCCGATCACGCGGGACGAGAACCCCGCCGTCACCGACTCGATCTCCGCCCACGCGAACCGCCTGGCCGACGCCGCCGCTCCGCCCTTGGTGCCGGCCGACGACGACGACGACACGGAGGAGCCCCCCGGCTCGTCCGCGACGCGGGGGTCGGCTCGCCCAGCGTCTCCACTGTCGCCGCGGAAGCAGGGGAGGAGGCGGCACCTGTGCAGCATCCTCGCGCACGCACACACCGAGTCCGAGGGCGGAGAGGTAGGAGCGGGCGAGCTCGCCGTAGGGAGGTTGGGCTGAGCTGTGCTGGAGCGCCTTTTTGGCCGTGCTCGGGGGTCCAGATCACAGAACGGCTACTGGCACCCGCCGCATTATATACCGCATCGCCGCCGAGTGCCCCGGTGGACCTCAACTAATCAGTGCGCGGGCGGGCGCGTAGAAAAGGCGCCGGGGGGCGCTGAGGTCCACCTCCCCGTTGAGATGCGTGATGCTTCCGCGCGCTCCCGTCACGCCCCGTCGCCCCCCAATTTCCTTTTCTTCAGCAGGAGCGTCACGCCTGCATTCCTCTGGCTCACTCTCCCGGCGGCATGTGTTTCGCGCCGGTAAACTATGGACAATAATGCGCTCTGCCACTGTCCGGAATGTTGATTTTTGCTCGTATTTTCCCGTGTCAGCAGTGGGGACGCACGGGATCGGCCTTGTGGGGGCAACGTGGAGCGCGACGTGCTACCGGCACCAAGTTGACGGGCTATTTTTCTCCCCCGCTGCTGCCCGTCTGTCAGAGATAGCGCCCTTTCCTGCCTGCAAGTGATGGCCATGTCGATAACTAAACGCCTGCAGTGGATGGCTCTGCGTGGATGGAACGGAATGGAATCCGATGGCCAAGCAACGTCGTCCCAAGTGGAAAATGCCCGGCGGCGACAGGCGTCCCGCTTTTTCAACGGGCCGGGCGTGCTCTTCTCTGCCTGCGCTGACAGTTACCGCGGCTGGCAAGCCCTGTTTAGATTGTCTAGATGTTTTGCGAAATTTTTTTCAAGTATGTTCCCTCATATGCATGGCATATTAAATGTAGTCGAAAAAAATAACCCATTATATGGATGGAGTGTACTTCGCGAGACGAATTTAATGAGCCTAGTTAGGTCGTGATTAGACAATAAATTGCTACAATAAACATGTGCTAATGACGGATTAATTAGACTCATTAAGTTCGTCTTGCGATTTACTGACAGAATCTGTAATTAGTTTTATAATTAGTCTATATTTAATACTTCAAATGTGTGTCTGACATACTAAAAAAATTTCACGAAACATGCGAGTGAAAGGCACTGCTGCGTTGCGCTGCCATATGCCCCCACTGAGATTCCTGTAGCCAGATCTCGTACCGCGTCGCCCCCCATTGGGTAATGTGGGGAGCTCGGCGCCCATTACCATTTCGCTAGCCTGGGAGCATGGGGGTTAGTGGTTTGTTAAGTGTACGGAAGCACATGTTTTCAGGGGTAAATGTTGAAGTGGAGATCACATTCACATTCACACATGGAACTGACGGCTTGGTGAAGAATATCAGAATATGCAGGGTTCAGAAACAGCGGGAGGGGCGCCACCGCCACGCACAGCACATGCACGCGCTTGCGATGTTGACCGGGCGAGCACGGCAGCTCCTTGAAACTGGAACTGCAGGCGCTCTGCAACGAATTTCAACGCTATTACTTGACTAATGACTAGGCGCGCGCCCACGGTACTTGAACGTGCTTTTGGGCAAATGGAACGCGTCTGCTATTTGCAGCATCCAATTTCAAGGTCTATGCTTGCTTGCCGGATGCCGTGAAACGTGGCTGGTTCAGCAGGAAACCTGAAATTGCAAAATTGCTGCCGGCCGGCCGGCCGGAAGCTGGAAAGGAGCAAGGCCGAGAGCAGCTCGGGGGATTGCAACTACTCTGATTGGGACATGTGGCATGCAACGAGGTTAATTGATCTTCTCGTGTCCTTAGGATTGGCTGGCGTGTAATCTACCGGACTTGCCTTTCTGTATGGGCGGCACACCTTTTTCCTTAAAAAAGAAGAAGATTACATGCTCTTTAAGAAAAATGGCAGATTGTTTATAAGGGGTAAAGTGCCTAAGATATGATGTATATTGAGGAAAAAAGACACATTAACAAGAAACGACCTTAAAAAGAAGATTACACGCTCAATTGAGAAAGCCTTATAGCTTCTGTCTTGGTACCATTTGATTTATTTTTTTTTTGAAAACCAGCAGGAGCACTGCTATATCATATAAGAAGGAAAGCAAGTAAGGTTCTTACAAAGTTGTTATTACATAAAACGATAACAAACTCAAACTCGCTAAAGAAGAAATCCATAAATTAACTAGTTAAGCCACCTCCGGCCCTCCACAAGCCCTCTGCCTGAGCTTCATCTCCTCTTTTATCAACTCTAGGATTCTGTGCGGTAGCAAACTCACCCCTTCAAAAATCCTACGATTCCTTTCTTTCCAAATGTTCCAAACCGTGTAGATGAGTATCGATGCTACTCTCCTTCTTTGTTCATTTGCCAAATTCTGCATCGAACTGTTCCACCATTCTTCCATGTTGCTGTCAGTTGCCGGCGGGAAGATTAACCCATCAGACCATATGGATACCAACAGCCAGACATGTTGTGCATACGTGCAATGAAGGCAAATATGCTCAGCCGTTTCCTGCTCTTGATCACAAAGTGGGCACACTGGATTGCACGGCCAATTTCTCAACATCAACTTATCGGCTGTGAGGATCTTCTTTTGAACAAGCGGCCACATAAAGAAGCGGTGCTTACCTTCAGCTCGAGCCCTCCAAATTGGCATGCTGTGAAATGAGGAGAAGGCTCCCATGAACTGAATTTGGTAAGCACTTTTGGCCGTATATACACCATTAGCAGTCCATCTCCACAAAATCTCATCTGGCCTGTCAGTCAATTGGAAGCCCTGCACTTGCCACCACAATGAAACGTATTCAGCCATCTCCTCAGCGGTGGACATTCTCCATAGTCCTCTTGTCCAATTTTGGTTAAACAAATCATCCTTCACAGTTTGATTCTTTCGCCATGCCAATTTATACAAATTTGGAGCTAAATCCCTAGGCGCTCGGCCATCGATCCATGAAGAGTCCCAGAATTTTGCTTTGCATCCATCTCCAACTGTAACCACCGTGCTTGCCCGAAACAACTGTTTGTCCACATCATTGCAAGGTACCTGCATACCGACCCATGGTCTTTCCGGATCAGTCCACTCGTACCATAACCATCGCAGTCGCAAAGCCCTACTAAACAGGTCCAAATTCATGATACCCAGCCCACCAAGCTTTTTCGGCCTTTGAACTTTTGCCCATTTGACTAAGCAGTGCCCACCATTTGCCACCTCAGCCCCCTTCCATAAGAATCCCCTTCTAAACTTATCCATTTGCTTGATAGCCCACTTCTTGAGTGCAAACACCGTGAGATAGTAAGTAGGAATTGATGAAAGTACAGCATTTAGGAGTTTGATTTATACTGAAGAAAAGAAAGTTATGGACAAAGTGAAGCTTAGATTTGTAGCTGCTGATGCCGGTCTGTGTGTTATGTGTGTCGACCAATGCCCAGGAACAGACGCTTAGAGATTTATTGGTCACTCTGAAATTAGGGCTGCCTAATCTCTCCTAGCAAAAAAGAAAAAAAGGGTTGCCTAATCTCAGAGTCATCTGAACAATATGATTATGTGATTGTCACAACAATATTTGTATATATTGTTCACAGTACACTCTTCCTGGTTAGTTTGCTTTATTCCTTTTACGGTATCTGATTTTTATTTAGGCAATATAAATGGTATGTAACGTGATCATGCTCCATGGTGACAAAACATTGCTACTCGATCAAAAAGGAGGTAAAATTTTGTATATATAAGAAGCAAACTAATCTTATAACCAAAATGGACAACATGTAACTGATAGTCTCATTGATATAGAATGACGTTCTCGATCACACTTAGATGGAAACTAAAATCAAGCAAAAACTAAAATCTAAAATGAAGCCATTTACTCACCAGATATAGGCAGGCATCCTATGAATGACATCTACATTATTTTCATAGAAAAGGGTTGGATTTTATTAAATATAGATTGATATTACAAGCAGCCCCTTGCAAAGGAGCCCCAAAACAAAACAAAACTATATTGAAGTTCTTGTAAGAAGCTACTGGAGGTCGTCGTTTCTCTCGGCCAGAATGTCTGTTGCTCGCATGTCCTCGATTGCCCGCGATAGAGAACGATGCAACATCATGTTTAAACTCCAGCATTAGCATGTCCCCAAAACAAATTGCACTTGCCTTTGTGTATGGGCGGCACACCTTTTTCCTTAAAAAAGAAGATTACATGCTCTTTAAGAAAAAGTGGCAGATTTTTTTATAAGGGGTAAAGTGCCTAAGATCTGATATACATTAAGGGAAAAAACACTTTTACAGCAAGAAACGACCTTAAAAAATAAGATTACATGCTCAATTGAGAAAGCCTTATATGCTATAGCTTCTGTCTTGGTACCATTTGATTTACTGAAGAAAATAAAGTTCTGAACAAAGTAAAGCTTAGATTTATAGCTGCTGATGCCGATCGGTGTGAACAGAGGCGTAGAGATTTGTTGGTCACTCGAAATTAGGGCTGCCTAATCTCTCCTATATATGTATAAAAAAGGTCGCCTAATATCAGAGTCATCTAAGCACTATGACTATGTGATTGGCGGAACAATATTTGTATATTTTGTGCACGATACACTCTTCCTTGATAGTTTGCTTTTTACGGTATCTGTTTTTTATTTAGGCAATATAAATCATATGTAACGTGATCATGCTAGCTCCATAGTGACCAAAAAATTACCACTCAATCAAAAAGAGGTAAAATTTTGAGTAAAGTGTACGGCCGGTCTAACTTTCTTAGGTGTGTCATCCCGGTCCATGAACTCGCAAATTGCAAATTTAACTTCCCGAACTTAGCTTTGGGTGTCATTCTCGTCCCCGAACTTGCAAATTGCACATTTAACTCTCTAAAATCAGCTTCGTGTGTCATCTAGGTCCATATAAGTTCAAAATGTAGATAACTTCCCTAAGCTCATGGGTGCGTGCATTGTTGAACATAGTTCAAAATAGAAGCTAGAATTTGAAAATTGAACTAGGATATGTTTGTGCGATTTTGAAGTTAAGGATGATTGTCTAAATCTTTGGGAGTATCTTAAAAGTGCACGGAGCTCAAGAGTGTGTGCGTTGTTGACCAAAGGTGATCCAAGGATTATAGTGATGAACTATTGGAGAAAAAATAATTGAATTATTAATATGGCAATTAGTGAGGAATGTTCTTGAGATGGGAGCAGATAGTTCCAATTGCTCTAACACCTTCCCATTTTCATTCCAATTCGGCTTTTGAGAAAAAAAATATTAGTTTTAATTAGATGGTTTGTATTTTTGAAGAGTATGGACCTAGGTAACACCCGAATCTAAGTTTAGATACCTAAATGTGCAATTTGTCAGTTCATAGACTGGGATGATACCCGAACCTAAGTTTAGGGACCGACATGATACACCTGAGAAAGTTTGAGGACCGCTGGTACACTTTACTCCAAAATTTTGTATATACAAGAAGCAAACTAATATTATAACCAAAATGGACAACATGTAACTGATAGTCTCGTTGATACGGAATGACGTTCTCGATCACACTTAGATGGAAACTAAAATCAAGCAAAAACTAAAATCTAAAATGAAGCCATGTACTCACCAGATATAGGTAGGTGTCCTATGAATGGCATCTACATTTTATTACAAAAGGGTTGGATTTTATTAAACATAGATCGATATTACAACCAGCCTCTTGCAAAGGAGCCCTCAAAACAAAAGAAAATTATATTGAAGTTCTTGCAAGAAACTCCTGGAGGTCATCGTTTCTCTCGGCCAGAATCTCCGTTGTCGCATGTTCTCCACTGCCAGCAAAGAAGCACGTCATGGAGGAAGCTAAATGCCGACACCCAAACAGACGACGCAACATCACGTTTGAACACGCCAACATTAGCATGGCCATAAACGAACCGCACCATAAAACATTGAACAAACAAGCAAATAGTTCGCTCTTTGCCACATCATCATTGCGTAGACTCGGATCAGACGCCAATAGCCTTCAAAAACAACCCTAGATGATGGAAGACGAAGATCTCAAGATGGGGGCTAGAAACTCCAACCCAAATCTAGTGGGAAGGAGGAGAACATACCTCACAAGAACAACTCTTAGACCGCCAGAGAATTCTTAGAGGGAAAAAATATCGACGCTATGGATGAAGTTTGTGGCCCGTAAAGACTTCTTCAGCCTCATCCTAAAGATGATGCCTTCGCCATTGATGAAATCGAAGAACAAACATCCGCCAAAAAAGGAAAACATAACATGATGCTGCCACCTCCCGCAAAGACTGGGTAGCCGACGGTGATGTCAGAGGAGCCATCCTCATTGTATCCACGTTGTCGTTTGCCGGAGGCGCAACACCAGGAGAGGAATCCATGCTACTTTGGCAGCGTAGTGGCTGGCTTGCCCAAGTCCACGGACATTCCAAAGGAGACATGTAAGCATGCGTGTTAACATAAGAACAAGGAAAGCACCGATTTACAGAACAAACATAACACATTTGACATTACGCACATGAAAGTGAACACATTACATCGGCCACCTCTAAACCGGGACCCCAACCATGACAACTAACCGAGCTCCCAATAACAGATGGGGAGACAAGCTTTGACGATGAACGCCCTTTGCCAAGCACTAGAGAACTCCCTAGAACACGAGGAGAGAAAAACTTTTGCAAGAAAAATGTTCACACGGAAATCACACACACTAGATGGACTAGCAGACATCAGGCACCTCGTCCTCAACCTCCGAGAGGTGAGCAAGCCCACGCACACGCCCCAGGTGCCGCATCTTCTTTGGCGACACCTTCACTAGAGTAGTCTATACTATAAAGAGTGTCACAATTGAAACGGTTTCTCACCCACAACTCTACTACTCTACCCCTCACAAAAGACCCACAAATCAGGGCCAAACGGTGGCCCCGGACAACCAAAGGGAGGGGGGTAGACGCGTTTGGTCGTCCTCCCCCCCGTTGTTTTGATCGGCCTGGCGAGCACCCCCTCTTTTTTTTGGCACCGAGATGTACCATACCCTCCTACGCCCACCTTTTGTTTTGTTTGGAAAGAAATCATGTTCCTTACCGTGGTAATTGGAAGGGCCAGCTGCGATCGTGGATGGCCAGCTGCGATCAGGAAATCATGGCATCACCTTCCTTTTGTTCGCCATTGCCTTCCTTGTGTTATGCCATGCAAATCACGGCCACCAAATTAGGGGCGAAATCACGGCATTGATCTGCTTCCTTGTGTTATGTCATGCAAATCACGGCCACAAAATCAGGAGCAAAATCCCATCATGATCACCAATGATTCCTTTTATAATTGCCGAACATTGCGCCAGCAGTCTATTATGGAATGTCCTCGCGCCAATCACCTGTCCTTCCTTTCGAAAATGGCCGGCGTCAATATATATATCACCAGCAGAAATTCGAGGCCATTGGAAAATTGCAAGCCTCGGTACTGGATTTCATTTAGGTGAGTTACCCTTTACTGTTCTTGTGATTTTAATATCGGTGAATGTAGGCATGCAGCTACCTGGTGTTGTGCAACATCAAGACGATCCTGGAGATGGCGGTAGTCTACCAGTACGGCAAGGGCTGCGACGAGGAGGAGGAGGAGGTGCCCGTGCTCCCTAGGACGAGCTCGTCGTCGTTGATGTCACCCGTGCAGGTGCTCTTCTACTCGTCGGCGAGCGGGGCGTTTGCGGATGTCATGGCGTACAACGAGCGAATCAGCGCCTGCTCTAGCTCTGTTGGCCACTTCTGCGAGCATGTACACAAATCCAAGCTCATCGGGTTCAGTGCGGGCTTGGCTGTCGGCATCGGCTTCATCAAGTATTGAGATTCTACCGGTGCATTCATTCCGTGATTGGGGATGTCTAGACCCATGGAAGCCCAAACTCAGGCTTCTTCTCGCCGGTCACATCTCAGCTGCGTCCCACCAGTGACCTCCAAACCTCCATCCGAAAGCACCAGAAGTAGCACCAATCCTACGCCTCCACATTCGACAGCCACCAGCAGCGGCTTGGACGACTCGGACGAGTGTCGACCTCTGGCAAACTCCCGCAGCCTCCTCTGCTTTGTCTTTGAGAGTTCAGGTATGCTGCTCCCCCGCTGCTCTACACCCTCACCATCTTTCCATTCCATCGCATTCTCACATCGCACTCGCTAGGCGCACGACGATGCGGTTTCTCAATGCACGTCTACAGAGTGGGCGGCGTGCGGTCCACCGGCCGGGTGGTACAGCTTCCGATGGCGTGCTGCAGTGGTATGGAACCAGCGTCGTCTTTCCCTGTCACGCGGGAGGTGGCTAGCGACAGCTGCAAGACCAAGCAACATTCAGTGGCCGGCCACAAGCTGGGCAGTGCAACGTCACCAGCCCACTGGTAAATAATCCCCGGCCCGTTCTTCTCTGCCCCATGCGTGATGGTTAACAATGCTTGTATGATTCATGTCCATTTATGTTTTTAGTGCATGCGATCTGTTCAATAGAATGCCAAATCCACGGTATGTTCGCTTACAACCATGTGCTGATATATTAAATTCGAGTTGATTGATGACCACGAACTGCATGCATGTCTATCTCTAAGGTCAAGGTAAATCTCGATGTTTTAAATCTATTAACTACCAAGTAATAACATACTCTTGAATCATCACTTTGTCATTTGCGTGTAGATTCAGGTTGCTATGCAAGATGGCAGGAACTTGCTTTCAGTCATATAGAGAACAAGAAGGTAAAGCTATGCTGGTTTTTTTATGTTAATGCTTTAATTTATTGATGTTGGAAAGTCTTGACATTTTTTCCTTCTATTTTGCTTATGTGTGATTAAATCGCAAATATCAGCTCCCTGCAAAATTTGAATAGTTTTGGTGGTACACTTGGGATGTGTTTAACAAACATGTTTACCCAACAGCCCAACAGGGATTGAGGAGGGTTTTCACAGATATACAAGAACAAATGTAGCACGTTTTTCTTCTCACATGCAGTTGGTAGTTAAATTTTAGAATGGAATACAAAACGAGGGAGGGAGGGAAGGGACTTGAAAGAAGTCAAGAAATGGGCTCACAAGCGAGGAGGCAGCTTGAACTGGCGACACAACGACTGCTTCAAATGTCAGCAGTGTTTAAAAAATCTCCAGCTGTTATGGTCCTCTATGAACTATGAATTCCTCTGTTATTGTCAAAATGTACGTATATACCGAATGTTCATGTACATTTATTTTTTTCAAATTCGCAAAATGGCTTAGCTGTAGCTATATAGCTAATCATGCTGATGCAAAGTCGGGCAGCTAAGTGTCTTAACCGGAGATTTTAATCAAATGACATTTGTGAGTGTGTATATTTTCATTTGTAATAATTCCTATACGAGCGGCTAAGGTGAACATGTTACTTTGAATTATTGACCTATGATGATGCTCATTGATAATATGCCCCATTGTGTACAAATGAGTAAGAAGGTGTTAAGTTAATAAGTTATTGTTTTTTCCTTCTGTGGTATTCCATTTTGTCTGTCATGTACTTGCTGCTTATGATATAGGTGAATTAACATGGTTGCTAATGTTAAGAGTCCAATAGGTGAGAAAGGTGTGCTAATGAAACTTACAATAATAGGTTGTATATATAATTGTTTCCATTTACATCATGTGTTTTATTATATTTTTTAATTAAAAAATGTGTGCCAGCACTATGGATCTTTTAATCTAAGGTTTTCTCTTTTTTTTATATCACGTGCCTGTGGCACGTGCCACCCTACTAGTTGTTATAAACTTCGCTTAATAAATCGTAGTTGCCTTAAGTTAGCAATCAGGCACCTAACTAAGAACTTGTGGCATGTCTAATCTTAGCTATGACAACCTTAGGTAGGGAACCAACAATCCCTTAAACAACTTAGACATCATTATTACAACTTTGATAGCTATAATAGTTTGTTTTTGAAAACTCAACAACTTAACTAGGCAACACAATGGTATAGTACTCCAGAGCATTGACAAAGTTTTTTTTTTCTAAAAAAGGTTACTCCTTCCTTTTATGGATATCTGGTTTGTGACTAAACTTTGCCACAACAAAATTTGTGTTCTCACACAACTGTGGCTAACACACACTTTTTCTAAACACGCCCTCGGCGCTTCATCTTTTGTTTACTCTCTTTTGCAAAGACATAATTCTTTCGCTTTTGTTTGGCACAAATGTGTGGCAATTTGAGAAAGAAAAATTATTGTTTTCGGTCGCTTAACTTGTTGCAAGATCTCCTCCCTGTTTACCTCCTCTCTTTTACTATGTCTCCTCTTCCCTTAAAAACCTTTATATTACCATATGCTACTCATAGGAGGGCAGTAGTATGGATAGGATCTCACATGGAACCGTTGAATTCTTTCCAACTGTTAGTCCAGATCAATTATACTAGTGTTGTGTTTCTCTACTATACTAATATTTGAGATAGTATGCCTGCCTGTGAGGGGGCATTACGGGAAAGAAAAGAATGGCATACATGTATTTTATTTTAATTCGTTTTATTTTTGGATCTAGAACTTAGAATTGGTCCCTTATTGCCTTCACGTTTCTTCTTGACATCACATCCTCATGTAGAACCAAAATTTCCGAGTACAAGTGCAGAAGAGAGGAAGCAGTTTTCACAGAGAAACCAACCGCTTGGAATCAACCAGTATGCTTGGAATCAACTAGTTTCAGGATGTGATTGCTCACCTAAACTTCTATCCTATTTTCATGCGAGTACATGCCACATGTTTGGACTTTAAAGTACCTTCAGGTATGTTCATTTGAATATTAAGCATTGGATCACTAGAATGAACTATATTACAATTTGTGGGCTGCATTAACACATCAGAATAACCGGCATTACCAGTCAGGAGTCCCTGAAGCACATGTGTAAAGAAAGGACTGCATGTAACCAAATGTAGAACTCGATTCCAATTCACAAATTCCTTGGTCAATACTTAGGAATTGGGATCCAAAGGACCTAAGCTTAACTACAAGACCAGAAACCTGCAATATGTAATCTGAAAGATTCAGAATGATAAGGCCACTTATGCTAAGCAAATGCCTACTTCGACGATCCAAATCCCTGACCAAATTGTATCAGGAAGGATCACAGAAAGTTAAGACTTTCACATGAATGTACATTTTTTGGAAATAAGTTAAAGTATAACATGACCTATAGTAAGACAAAAAAAAAACTTTTTGTTTAGGCGCCTTTGCTACTTCCTCTGTTCTTCAGTCTTACTCTCCTTTTGTCTTTCATGATTGGGTACTTATTACAGAAATAAATCAATAAATGGTATTCGGATGGTGCCAGTGCCAGGATCACAGGCACACCAAAGTATAGTTGGTGATTATGGGCCGGAAAAGGAGGTGACGCACTGGTGCTGATCAGCTGGCTGGCACCGGTCCGGCAGCATTGCCATCTACTGAACGGCAAGGAAGGTGCTGCTTGTTGCTGCAGCCGAACTCGTCGGTGCCCCAGCTGGCGCTGGTGGTGCAGGTGCGTTGCCACTGCTCCCGATCACATTAGGCTTGTGGAAGCCCATCTTGTACTCCATTTTGTCTTCATCGTTGCCTTGTTCAGTGTAGATGTAGTCTCCTCCCATGTCGTTGTCGTCGCTCTCCGTCTCGTCTGCTCCGAACGACTGCTGCTGCTTGGAGCAGCACATTTGTTTCTTCCACGTTGTCCTCTGCCATCTGCCAAACGTCAATCAGAACTCTCATTAGCCTGTGTGCAATGCGTTAATTTCCAATTTTCCATGAATGGAAACCTTTACAGTGAATGCTCGATGTTACCTTGTTTTTGTCGCCGTCATCAGGCACGGCGATCATCGATGCCGACTCGCCGTTGTTGCCGGTTGGACCTTGCACGTTTCCTTGCCTACGATTGTCCAACTTGCCAGCATCGTTGCTGCTCTTCCCCTCGAGCTCGCGCTGGCTCGGCTTCTCCTGCACCGTGACGGCGACGGGCACGCCGGCCGGCGTGTACGTTCCAGGAGCGCTGCTGCTGCTGACGCCTCCTCCGGCGCCGGCGAAGCGTTTCTTGCGGTACATGGCGTCGAGCTGGTGGAAGTAGGGGCAGGTCTTGGAGTCCTCGGGCCGCCTCTTGTTGCTCTCCTTCACCTTCTTGTAGTACTTGTTGATGTTCTCCCACTTCTCCTTGCACCGCTTGGCGCTCCGGTGGTACCCGATCCTCCGCATCCCGGCGGCGATGTCCTCCCAGAGCGGGCCCTTGGCCCCCGCGTCGTGGTAGTGCTCGTCCTTCTCCGTCCGCAGCTGGATCAGCGCCTGCACCTCCTCCTTGGGCCACCGCGACGGCATCGACCCCGACCCGCCGCCGCCCTCTCCTCCTCCTCCGGCCCACGCCCGGGCCTCCTCCGCCGGCTGGAGCGAGCCGGCCGCCGCGTCGTGGCGAGGCGACGGCGTGGCGCGGTCAGGCAGGGGCACGGGCACGGCGAGGGGGATCGGGGGAGAAGGGAGGCGCACGGGGTCGCCTTGTTGGCCGCCGCCGCCGACGCGGTGGAGGAAGGCGATGAGCGCGGCGTCACGGGATGCGGCGGCGGCGCGCTCCCTGGCGAGCTGGTCCCGCTCGCGGTTCATGCGGGCGACCTCCTGGCGCCGCCACGCCTCCTCGCGCGCCGTGCGCTCGGCCTCCCACCGATCCAGCGTCTCCAGGAACACGCGCTGCATCGCGTCCTGCTTCTCCGTCACCTGCCGCATCATCCCCTCGAACATGGCCATCATCTCCCCGCCGTCGTCGCCGAGGCCCGGCGGCGGCTCCGCGGCGTCGAGGCCGTCGTCCGACTCGGAGTCGGACTCCGACCCCGACATGGACGAGAAGCTGAGGTCCGGCAGGGCGGCGCCGGCGGCGGGAGGGCCTAGCGTCGTCGTCGCCGCCGCAGTGTTCGCCGTCCACGCCATGGTTCTCGACGGCTGGTGGTGATCAGCTTGCGGCGCGGCCATGCCAGTGGTCCTGCTGCTTGTGGTGCGCGGCGGCGTGGAGCGCCTCGAGCTGGGAGAAGAAGCGGTAGCTCTTGCCGTCCTGGCGCCCGGCGCGGGCGTCCTTGGTGCGCCTGTAGTACTTGTCCACGTTCTCGAACTTCTCCTTGCACTTCTTGGCGCTCCGGTGGTATCCCAGCTCCGCAAGCTTCCTGCAACAGAAACAAGCACAGCACGGACGGGCGCACCAGTTAGCTTAGCAATTCCTCGCGTTCACGTCACAGCCAAAGGGGAAGTCATGAAGTGGTGATGACTTGGTTGTGTGCGCGGACAAGCATCTTTCAACAAAGAGCGAGAGTGGAACACGGATGGGTCAAAGCCCGTCATCATTCTCGTCCTCCAACGCTGAAAGGGACCGGACGTACGCGGGAGGAATTGGGGAATTTGGAAGTGGATCGGAGAGACATGTAGTAAAGCGACGAGCAGCAAGCATCAGCACTTCAGCGGCAGCTAGGAATCAGCAGAGATGTGGTGATGATGTCAAGTTGATGGCATCCTGTCCGAGGAATATAAACTAAGTGAGGTGGTGACGACAGCGGCCGGGGGCCGTCCGGCAGCGAAATGATTCCCTTCCCCTTCCTTCTTCCCCGGAAAAACCTGAGCGCATCGATCGAATCGGAGCGTTTTAAAAGGAAGAGAGGAATAGAAAAAACAGTTGCAGCCAAGCCTGCAGGCTGCGCAGCTGCTGCTGCCATGCCTGCCTACATGCTGCTGAAACGCACAATCACGCCGCGGCATGCGGCTTATCGTCCTGCGCTGCACACCTACCACTTCGCTAGTACCAGTAATCACTACTAATTCACTACGCTCCAATCTGACATAAACCGGGGAGAGCATTACGCCAAAAGCGCTGGAAAAAAAGAAAAAGGCTGGGGGTGAAAAGGATGACAGGATAGCTCGCCATCATTTCACCAGCGACGCCGGACGCCCGGACGGGCGAGGTGAATTCCGTGGAAACCGTTAGCCGCATTCCGCACCGCAGTAGTAGGCGAGCGAGATGAAAACAAAAACAGGAATTTTACGGCGGCTAGGCTCGCTTTCCTCACCTGGCGACGTCCTCCCAGAGCGGCGCTTTCAGGGGGGCGTTCCGGAAGTCGGCGTCCATCTCCGTCCGGATCCTGATGAGCGCCAGCGTCTCCTCGCGCGGCCACCGCTGGCCGCCGGAGCCGGACCCCGAAGCTCCCGCGCCGCTGCCGCTGCCGCCGATGGCGTCGACCGGCATGTCGTCGTCTTGCAGGCTCGCCGCGGCGCTGGCGACGGCGCCGGGGACGCCTGCCCGCTGCCAATTCCTCGAAATTGGCACTCGGCATCGTCGTCCCCGCAGGCTGCAGCAGCGTCGGCGGGATGGCAGCGGTGACAGGCACGGGCCCCGTCGGCGGCATCGGCGGGAAAGGGGGCATGCCGCCACTGCCAGCCGTCGGCGGGGCCATGTACGGGGACCCGGCGCCACCATGGTGGTGCAGCATGGCCGCCACCACCACCTTTCCTTCCCTGCACACAACACGGAATTCAGTTGATCTACCACCTCGCAAAGACCCTAGGCAATAGAAAATTGCGGCATCACTTAACCAGTACTGCGACAAGATAAGCGCAGTGTCGTCTCTCTCTCGTCTCCGGCCTCTACAAGTACGTACTACCAACTACCATTAGTAAGCAATTCGAGCACTGAATTGGGGAGAATTCTTGCTTCCACACGCATCTCTCTCAGTCCCCGTTGCCCTCCCGTCTCTCTCTTGGCACAGGGAGAGTGAGTGCCACAAGCAGGAAGATTAGGGGACTTACGGCGCCTCTGGACGGGCGGGTTATGAGGGAAATTGGCAGCGAAGGACTGTGCAGCTAGGGGAGGAGGAAGAGAGGGGGACGGTGGTGAAAGGGACGGGATATGGGGTCATAGACAACTGGAAAGGGGCAAAAGAGGGTGGAGGGCAGGCAGAGAAAGCCAAGAGCCTCTACAAAGGGGAGGCCGGAGGCTGGGTATGGTACATGTGTAAACTCCACTAGATACGAGTGCTTTATAGGATTTCTTGTATGCATCTCCTTCAAAAGATTTGTGAATCCAATGTATAAGATATGTAAGCATTTTATAAATATTATAGTATCAAATATGACTTTACTTCTCTAGGGGTAATTGTATTGAGCATATCAAGGTATATAGTTAAGCTATAAGACATACCAATATCAGATTTTTTGTCATCTGGATCCCTTTTGTAAATGTTAAAGATAGGTATGCCTCGCTTTGAGTAACTATATATGTCGCCACATGAGATACGCAACTCTACAAAATATCGCCGTTTCAGTCAACCATTCACTGCAATAAATGTTATGGATAGAAATGGGTCATTTCGTATCCAAGAGTAAGCACGGATACCTCCTATAAAAAGATATCCAATTTCTAAGCAAAAATGGTTTAGGTCTTTGATTTATTTAATCATACATGTAAGAGATAGATAATGTGTGTTATATGCATATTTCTATCTTCCATAGATACAATGTCATTGAGAAATAATGTTTCGGTGTGATTTAACCTATTGATGCCTCTTTGTCTAGCTCTTCGTAAAAAAAACGATAAAAAAATATGTATGTAGTTTTTGTAGGATTCATTTGAATAATATTAGCATTTCCATCCGTTGGATTCCTTTCATAAATGACAAAGATAGGTATGCCTCAGCAGGAGAAATTATCTTTGTCTCGTCATGAGATACAAACTTCATAAATATTGTTATTAGTCAAGCATTCATTCAATAAATGTAAGGAATATAAATGGGACACTCCATCCCCATGAGTAAGTATAGGTGCCTCGCATAAAAGATATTCGAGTTCCAAAAAATATCCTTTAGATTGTTCTAAATATCGTATGATTCACTTCTTAATTTCAAGTATGTTAAAGATAGATAATATGTGCTATATGTGCCTATATCTATCTTTTATGGATACAATTTTGTTGCGAAAGAATAGTCATTATAATTTAATATATGAAGACCGTTTTTCTAACTATTAAAAAACATTTTTCAGTAAAAAGAATACATGTTTTGCTAGGATCAATTTCAAGAATGGATACACAATGATGAATCTTAATTACTTATTAGATAGACAATTCTTAAACTCAATTAATGAATAGAATATTCTCAAATATTCGCTTTAGGTGTATCAAGAGAAATGAATAGAAAACGAGTCTTGGCGCTACAAGCCTTGGTCACTTAAACGGCCTACAACTCCTACTCCTTACATATCATTTAGTTTTCCTCATGTACTGAAACATGGAGATGATTTGTAATAACAAAATTTCCAATTGAAGCAACAAAGGCTTAATAAGTGTGAAAGCCAATGAATTTGCTATGATTACACATAAAGGGAAAAACTAAGTATTTTCTAAACAATGTTAAATGGTTCAACTAACTTTTCTTGGTTTCTTTCATTTTTTAGTTTTTTTCTCTTTCTTATATCTTTTTGTTGCTTGTAACTTATCTTTTTGAAAATTTGCTCCTTATCAATAGGACTTGTCCCTCTCGTTTCCATGCAAAAACAAATACATATGGACACTATCAAAAGGAATATAAATGTAGTTTGGTCCTTTGCCGCCTCCTACAAACCTAAAATACGGTTCAATTGAATGTTTGTGTTGGAAATATGCGTTCAAATCTACCATATTTTTTAATTTAAAAATCGGTTAAACGGTTGCTATTGCAATGTAATTCAGATCTAATCGTAGACCGATTGTCATGAACCAAAACTATACTCATATAAGTGGTGTGTAGATGCATCAGACTTACCGATCAAAGCTCCATTCTCGTGTAGCGCAGTGCATATCGTATCGAGGCAATGTGGATTGTAGTTGAATAGCATTGAGGAGTCACGCAGATGCGCTACGCAGAAATCTTATTGCCGTCCCTCGTGCAAGCATCACGACGGCAAGGGTTTGAATATACCACTAGCTCTCCTCCTTAGTGCATGCCAAGAAGAAGAGCAAATGAGATCACATCTTAGTACTACAACACAGTTCACCGGATGGAAAAATAAAGAAGATCTCATGAATTTTTCACCTTTAATTGTTCCTGTTTCCAAGGCTTATAGTGAAGAACGTCGCCCATTGCTTGTTGTTTGTGCACTAAACTCGCCTTACTAATTGGTAATATTAATCGTCCAATTATCTTGGGTTTAAGGCGTTGACTGCGTGATAATTATCTCTAGTGATCATTGTCAAAAGTTACATGCCAATGGCAAAAGGTTTACATCAACTTGGCTTGGTTGCTCGATGCATCACAAATCACGCGGTTGGTTACGCGAATATGTGCGCGCATTGTGTAACCAAGCCCATTCTCTCCTCTAGTTGTGCATTCAGATAAGTGAGAGAACTCTTCTATTCAAGTTGGATTGCACGGGTCAAAACTAGGAGTATGAGACTATATGTATATCATACACAGTTACTTTGGAATTTGTGAAATGAACCTATTTTTAACAGTATGCCCGTTTGGTGACTAGTTAGACCAATTGATACAATCGTATAAATTGTTATACGATGGATGTCAATTTACTCGATCAGAAAATAGCATTAGTATCTATGACTTTCAGCATTCGGTGTATCGATGACACGTGGACTCACATCTCATCCTGCCATTAGGTGTTTTTTTGTCTTGCTTTAGTGCTTCTTCGAAGCTAGTACAAGTTAATTTTCTGTGCATGTTGTATTGTAGAAAATGTATGTCAAAGTTTTCAAACTACGACAACACGATGCTGCAGTGTTGCGCTGCACAATGCACTCGTTTAATGAGCCAAAACGCAATCATAGAGCAGCGGAGCGGATAGATGGCAGGATGTGATCTGTCAGAGATGCGTGATCCAAGGAAACGCCCCGCTGCAGGCGCAGGCGGTACGCGCGAGCAGGCAGGGCCAGGGGACACACGTACAGAAGTCAGAAATGCATGCCCGGCCCGGGCACAGGCACGGGCACCCGTCCGTCGCTAGCGACACCGGTGGGGGGCAAAGCAACAGGGGACGCCGGCCGGAGAGGGCCGCGCACGGCAGGCGCAGGGCGCAATCAATGAACGAACGGGCACCGGCGCCGGGGCGCGCGGCTGCCAGCGCTCGCTTCTCCGAGTTGGGATTTGCTGGTTCCGTGCACGGATCGCTACTCCTTCCCTTTACCTGCCGTGGCCTCGCCGAGCCGAGCCGCCGTGCCGGGACCCGGCCAAGGCGGCCGGCCGGACGGCCGGGCCAGGGCCTGCTCTTCTGTATCTGTGGACTGTGGAGATAAGAATTTGGAGTTGATCAGGCTGATACGCTGCAATGGCAAGGGTCCTGCTGTCTGTTGAGACAGATATAGAGTGACTCGGCGCTATTTGCATTTCCCTGAAAGGAGGTTGGCGCCATGCCGCCATGTTTGTGTACATTGATGGGACTATGTGTGCAGAGTTGTTTGTTTTGCGAATTTTGGGAGTTGCAGGGTGCCAACGAAAGAGCGATTGGCCATAAGCCCATAATCATGTAGTGCTGGCGTGCTGCAACGTCTATGTCTACGCATCCTTGAATGTTTCGCCCCCTTCAATTTACAGGACCACTACTGCCTCATTCTTTCTCCCAATGCTTTGGACGACACTACTTTGCTGGTCCTAGACGTGTACTCTGATATTTATTTTCGTTTCCATTTCCCTTTTCCTTTTCTGTGTTGAGGCAGGCTCTAGGCCGTTTGCACTTACTCATCAGGAATTCAAGGTCCAAAGTTTCGGAAAGACTAGAGACCATTATCCAATGGTTAAAGAGCTTTGCATTGCCAACTCCTTGGTTTAAAGCGAATCGCGCGGCAGCACATGCATGCGTGTGTGACGAGATGGACGAGTGCGAGTGGCGTCTTCCTGTTGGATTACTTTGTTTTTTTTTCTTATCGGCCAATTTCGAGAGTACTCCATTCGTTGTAGAATATAGGCATATAGCTATGTTCATATTTGTCGTAAACCAAATATTTTTTTTAGATAACTCTTCTTGTGCCTGTCTCCAACCTTAGGGTAAGGGTTCTCACGCCGTTCATGTGAGCGCAACCAAGTTTTGTGACAACATCTATGTAGCAACCAACCGCGCCACAATTTAGCGGTTTAGCGGCCCATTCCTATAAGGTTTTTGAAATGTGGATTTTGTGGGGAGTATGACATCATTTGGCCATTTGTCGTAGCATTCCCCAGCATGAATATGAGTAAGTATTATACCACTAACGGCCGATGATCCTCTACGTACGGCCATCAAGTTGCACGCAGAACTCCAGTGGCAGCCACTCATCACATGCACGCACCGTACGTTTTGCCTTGTTTTCGGCATCTCGGCACAAGCTCTGTCTCTGCGAGTCCACGTACGTACGTTCCTTTCGAGCAAGCACAAGCAACACGAAAACCCCAATCATTCACTGCGGACAGCGAGTTAATACGCGGCATAAATCGCTGCACACGCGGGGCGTGAACCCCGGCCCATGCATCATCGTCGAATCGAACCCCCGCCGTAAAACGGTAAACACGAGCCGATCGATCGACATGCCTCACGCCCTCACGTGGTGGCGCTAGTACAACGGCCTGGCCTCCCGGTCCGGTCCCCTGCCGGGCTGGGCACACGTACGTACACGCCCGTGCCGCCGTCAGAACAATCCGAGCGATTCCTCCCAGAAAACGAGCGCCGGCTAGCGACCTCCCCATACCCGCATGGGAAAGCCCTCCGGCCTCCGGTGACCCATGTACAGCGGGAAGCTGCCGTGGACAGCCGCCTTCTAACGTGGTGGCGCTGGCTGGCTGCCGACGGCGATCCTCGGCTCTGCGCCCTTGTCCGGCAAGGGGGTTGGTGCGATTTGACACGTTGCAAGGGGGAGGTAGCTAGGGGGTCCCCGGGCGGCCGGGGACACGAGGGCACGAGCACGAGCAAACGTTCGCGTCTGCGCGCGGCAGTGCCGAGCGAGCCCCAGACCGCCGCAGCTTCGGAGTGAAGGCGCAGCAGCAGTGCAGCACGTTGGGCGGCTGGCGCTCTTCGTCAGGGGCTGCAGGGGCAGGTTGCTGCATGCTGTTTCCGGAGCAGATAAGGGAGGGCCCCGGCGGCTCATAAGTTGTACTGTAACTAGTACCACTACGTACTACTAGTAACTAGCTTGTGACATGTTTGGCATGGTGAACTACACTGTTTAGCTTGGAAGTGGTAGCGGCCTGCTGGCGGAAAACATCCTGGCGCAGCGAACGGAAGCACGAAGCATAGCGGTTGTTACTGTTCGTAAGTTATGGAAGCTACTGTTTTACAGCCTTGGAATGGATGGGTTGCTGCTGTGTGTGCGTGCTAGGACCGGGGCAGCAGCACGGGCGCACGGCTATAGCAAGGCAGCTCACCTTTGCTATGCCATTTTAATTGTTACCTCGAAGCTACTATGGGCCGAAGAGAACAAGGAGCTGAGCTTGGGGGCCCGAACAAAATCCAGCATAGTTGGGCCTTCGCGGTTATATAGGCCGAGACAACCGCATCGGGTGATGTAGACGGCACGTTCGTGGGCCTCGTGGCAGGCTTGCCGGATTAGGTTTGAGAAATCACACATGAAGTACAGTTTCATAACTCTATTCCTCTAATATTTTTTTATTATTATCTCACAGGGATGGCCAATAGTGTGGTTGTGTGGCACCACTTCTCACTTCCTTATTAGCTGGTGTGCTTCACCAATTGAACTCTTATAATTTCTGTGAATTGTTGCAGACTTGCAGTAGCTAGCGGCCTGTGAAGCAGGTGCTTCTTGCCAGACCCAACAAATCATTCAGGCGTCTTCCGTAATAAGTGGAAACCGTTATGTTATGTACACGTTTTGTGGATTTTTTTTTGGCATACTTCTACTAGACCCAATGTTGCCGTCTACTACAAGATATGGCATATAATAATCACTCCAAGTTAACGTGTACCAAGATATGGAGTAGTAGAGAGTAGTAATGAGGAGCTAGCAAAACCATTATATTCCAATGCATGGGAGGAGAAGGTCGACCGGAACAAGAAAAGAGAGCTGGTCTTTGGTGGACAAAGAGACATAGGCATATAATTCCCCCCAAAAAGAGAGGGAGAGAGAGAGATAGGCATATGTGCTTGGGTGGTGACCTGACCTGTCGTGGCGTCACAAACAAATGTACAATGACTAGTTGATGTTTTATGAGTGAATTATAACATATACACAATAATCTAATTGTTGCTTTAAAGATAAAAGAGAGGGTATTTCAACACATTCTTGATAGGGGGGGGGGGGGGGTGTATTTCGACGTATTGATTCTAACTCTTTTAGTCTAGCGGCCATAATGGTAAGACATTTTCTGCTAATGCGATTTCTATTGGTTGCCTTCTTAGTGTGCACATAATTAACCTACCGATTCGCTACATATATGCACGCCATAATCCGTTCCTCGCGAGAATACATGTAAATGGTTTGCCTTTGCATGTATGTATAGTTGATGAAAACCATTCCCTCTCGATCTTGTATTAGGAGCAGTGTTACGTTTGACCAAGACTTGCTCGCCGCAGTCGGAAATTAACCTTGATGAGGCTGTAAATCGGTACTCCCTCCGTCCCGGAATGTTAGCATTTGAGGGGTTCAAACTGATGAAGCAACAGGTTGTAGAAATGACGCATGTGCCCCTTAGTTCAATTATGAGGGAACCAGTTCACAGGGTGTGGCCCAGACAAAAAAGGACGCCACAGTACACTCCACTAATTCCACCACTGAGTACATTCCACCACTACAGTACAACTTTTCACATTCCACCACTAGTCCACAGCAATTAAAACACTTTTCACTTTTCACATGAGCGCCTAACACAGTGGCGCCAAGTTTAAACGACCAAAACCAACAGCACAGTACATAAAGGGCCTCTACCACAGCAACTCCACAGTCCACACACCACCACTCCACCAGCGACTCCACGCCTCCATGGCTGTGGACCTCAACATTCCAGCAGCTGAAGATGAAGAAGATGGCCCCTTTGGAGGCTTACCTCATGGCCAGGACCACCCACCTTTTGCTGGAGCCCACCCCATGGGAGATGGTGATGGAGCACCTGCTTTTGACCTGAACATGGCGGTACCAGAATCATGTTAGAGAACTTGTTGGAGGCAGGTACAATACATGCAAGGCATAGAGTGGTTTTGAACAAATTGATGCCATACAACAAGGCTTACATTTCCCTTTTACTGCTGCCTTGTAGATGAGGATGCCGATGTGTATGCCAACGATTTTCATGTCATCTTCGCCGGTGAAGGTACATGTAGTGAATGAAAATTCTCAGATTGAACAACTTTAGCATTTGAGGCTTTATCTAAATCTTTTACCTGTCACATTTCTTTCATTCCTCCATGTAGCTGATGCATTCAATGCTGCCGCTGAAGCAGCCAGCTTTGATCTGAATTGTGACCTGGAGGAAGAGGTGCTTGAAGGGTTCAGTGATGAAGAACATGTTGAACAAGGTTATAACAACATTACAAAATTTAGTAGTTTCAGCAATAATCACATAATGACTTTGAAATGAAAATAATATCACAGGCAGCCACACTCAACCTGTAAACGTGGTGATTAAAAGGAAGAATTTGTCAAACAAAGCAAGACAAGAAATTTATCAAGCTTTACTTGCCCGGAGCTTCAATGGCAAATTGAAAAGAAGGACCACCAGAATAGTAGCCAATCTGTTTAATGTTAATAGGTGTTATGTGCAATCTATATGGAGGACAGCAAAGCAGTGCCTTGCTGCAGGTGTACCAGTCGATGTATCATGCAAAAGGAAAAAAAATTGTGGTCGCAAGAAGGTTGCTATTGATTTTTCTAGAGTTGCAACAATACCATTGAATAAAAGGACCACTATTAGGGCTCTAGCTCATGAACTAGGTGTGAAAAGGTCCACGCTACACCGCTGGTTCATACATGGTAACATACGTCGACACTCTAACACTCTAAAGCCATATTTGAGAGATGACAACAAGAAGGCACGGCTGCTATATTGTGCACGTATGGTAGATGCTGATACATTGCAGTTCATTCCAATGAGAAACATTATTCACTCAGACGAGAAATGGTTCAACACCACAAAAAAAGCAAAGAAGTTCTACATGCTGCCCGAGGAAGAGGATCCTTTGAGAACAATTCATAACAAGAATTCTATTCCTAAATGTATGCTCCTATGTGCTGTAACCGAGCCACGATATGATGCTGCTGGGAGATGCATCTTTGATGGCAAACTAGGCATATGGCCCTTTGTGAGACAGGTATACTTGTAATCACTAGTGCAGTTGCTGTTTTTTTTTTTTAGCATTTACCCAAGGTTTAATCCCTTGCCAATTTAATTATGTTGTCCCATGTTTCAGGAACCAGCAAAAAGAGGCAGCAAATATAGAGACAAGGGTACTCCAGTCACAAAACCAATCACTGTGACAAGGGATGTTAGTAGAAGCTACCTTATCACAAAGGTTCTTCCAGCTATTGTTGCAAAGTGGCCTCGTGAAGCTAGAGGAGAGACAAACAGGGCTAGACATTCGCATCTTTAACCAGCCAGCTAACTCACCGGATTTGAATATTCTAGACCTAGGTTTCTTTGCAGCCCTACAATCGAAGACCTTCCTTACATCGTCAAAGAACATGGATGAGTTAATTCAGAATGTGCAAAGAGAGTTCAGTGCTTATGATGAATCAAAAATTAGAAATGTCTTCTTGACTCTGCAAGGGTGCATGATAGAAGTAATGAAAAAAGGAGGAGGAAATGGTTACAAGATCCCCCATATGTACAAGGATGGGCTAGAGGCTGCAGGAATGCTTCCCAATAGCCTTAGTGTCGATCAGGAGCTGTATCATGCTGTCCTACAACAACTGAATGCTGCATGATGAGGGAAGAGGAAATGATGTGGCTTTTGTTGTACAGGATGTCTTTTGATGTAGACTTTGCTGGTTCATGCAGTGTGGATGGAGGGAGTGAGGGAACTAGGACTTTTGCTGGATATATTTTGTAAATTGCAGCCTAGGGGTTTAGAAGTGGCTGCACATATTTTGTATGTATGGCAATCATATTTTGTAAATAACTAAATTATGATTAATGCACAAAACCATCTTCCAATCATTATGTAGACGATTACTACTAAAGCTGATTCTTTCAGTAGTTTGAATAAATGCAACTAAATGGCGTACTCTTTCAGGAGCTCGATCATTCTTTCAGTAGTGGAGTAGCACATTCAGACTACTACTAGCACATTCAGACGATTACCAAGCACATTCAGGAGTATTATTCAGACTACTACTAGCATCATCCAATCGACATACGGTCATCAAAGAGATATGTAGACGATTACCAACTAACTGGAGTTCGTCTTCTTAGGCACAAGGTCAAGCCAGTGGCGCCCACCAAGATGGAAATCCATGGCGTCGTGCCAACACAGCATGGCGTCATCAGGAATGACCTCGGCGCCAACACAATCTGGCACCGTTGTTCCTCCTGCCGTTGCCGTCGCTGGCGCCGCTTCACATCCGGCCGGAGGCGCCGCTGCTCCTCCCGCCGCTGGTGCTGCAGCGCCTCCCGCCGCTGGCCCCGCAGCGCCTCCCGCCGCTGCACCTCCGACCAGCACCTCCTCCCAAAAGCCTCCCGCCGTGGAGCCTCCCGCAGCTTCCACGTCCTCGTCAGGGAGCCACGCCAAGGCTGCCATGGCACGACGCATCGCCACCTCATTACTTCCCCTCCCTCGTGCTGCAGCCCAGCGCGCCAAGGCTTCCTCCCGCCGCCGCCGCCGCTCCAAAACCTGACGTCGGTGCCGCTCAGCTCGCCGGCGCAGGCGCTCTCCTTCCGGCGTCCCATCCATGGGGGACGGAGGAGCAGATGGAGCGCCAGTGGGTGGGGAGGCCCTGGTGACTGGGTCCGCCGGCCGAGGGGTGCGATGCCGGCGGCGAAGGGGATCGGGATCGGGATCGTGGGGGTGCCGTCGTGGTGAAGCGGAAGGGGATCGAGATCTGGGTTGGGCTCGTGCGGAAGCGAGCGAAGGGGATCGAGGGGGCGTCGGTGTCGTGCGGATGGGGAGGAAGTACCGAGGGGAGGACGGGAGATTTTTTTAGTGGGTGGAATCCAATGTGTGGGACCCACAAGACACCACAAATGCTTACATTATAGGAAAAATTTTGAACCCCCCATATGCTAACAATTTGGGACGGAGGGAGTAACTCACACGGCAGGTCAACTAAAGTACAAAAGGCTACTCCGTACTACTTAAAAAGTTCAGGTGTCATTCTCTCAAGCAGTCAGTCAGTCAGTCAGTCAGTCATGTCAGTCCGCATTGGCCCCCTTCGTGTTTCTCGGGTATCCCCTTTTCAAAAACCTGCCGCTGGCATTGACGGACGAAGTTTACACTGCCCCCTTTTCTGGGAATGAGATCCTCTGCGGCGGGCCACGCTCGCTGCCCCTCCGTGTGGCCTCCCCGTATCCGTCTCCCGGTGTGTGCGTTTGCTCCCAGCGTTCTCGCACGCGAGCACGAGCTCTCGTTGCAGCGGCAGCGAGAGGACACGCGGTCGCGCCGGGGCACGGGAGTACGGGACGGGACGCGATGGCGCAGAAGAACCGCGCGCGCGCGCGCGGATGGGCAGGTGGGGTCGTGGCCTCGTGGGGACGGCGTGGGGCGGGCGCGGCGGGAGTGTAGCACGCAGGCCCCCGTGCCGGGCCTGCGCGGGACAGGCCCTGACCTCGTCACGTCTCCTCCACTTGTTCGCTTCGCCCCGGCCCCCACGAGCAGAGAGCCAGAGCCAGCCAGCCCTGTGACAGTGAGCGGCACGGCGCGGCGCGGCGCGCCACATGGACTGGGACAAGCGCGACTTGACGCGACGAGAGCGCGCGGCCGGCTTGTGAGGTCGTCGTGGCGTGCGGGTGGGTGATCTGATCAACGGCCGGCTCATCTCCCACCCTAGCTAGTACACCTCCCTCCCTCCCCTGACGATAATCATCGATCGGCTTGTCTGACCTCCTTGTATCGCATTAGGTGCTGTGCTAACTAGCGTAGTCTGTACGTGCCGCTTCTCAAACCATTTGGTGGCAGCTAGCGCCCCATCAGCAGGCGCTAGCTGATTACCAATGCAAATTAAGCTCATGTAGTCTGTAGTACGTGCCGCTTCTCAAACCATTTGGTGGCAGCTAGCATGCATGCATCGAGAGCTCGCGTCGCTCCGTCGCTCGGGCGGCCTGCCTCCCCATTTAATACGCGGGGCCAGGCGGATCGACAACGTTGCATGGAGGAGTGCAGGACAGGCTACCGCGCGCTCACGTCGCTGCATGGATCGCGTCAGCCGGATCGGAGCAGGCCGGGACGGGATCGAAATCAAAGCGAGGCTAGCTACCACCCCCTGCGGCTCTGTATGCATGTACGCACGTCAATTCAAGGCGAGTGTGCATGTCTACGCACGTACTCCCTCCGTTCCAAAATAGATGACGTTATGAGATGCGTGCCGGTCAAACTTTCTCAACTTTGACTAGATTTGTAGAAAAAATGTGCATCATTTTCATCTCCAAATAAATTTGTTAAAAAACTAGACTTAAAGATCTTTCCAATGATACTAATTACTTAGCATAAATATTTATATATTTTAATATATAATTGCCGGTATTTTGAAAATGTTGACTTCTCGAGAAGCGAGAATGACATCTATTTTGGAACGGAGGGAGTACACACTGTCACTGGCAAAAGCTACTCCCTCCGTTCCAAAATAGATGTCATTCTCGCTTATCGAGAAGTCAACATTCTCAAAATACCGGCAATTATATATTAAAATATATAAATATTTATGCTAAGTAATTAGTATCATTGGAAAGATCTTTAAGTCTAGTTTTTTAACAAATTTATTTGGAGATGAAAATGTTACACGTTTTTTCTAAAAATCTAGTCAAAGTTGAAAAAGTTTGACCGGCACGCATCCCATAACGTCATCTATTTTGGAACGGAGGGAGTAGCTCCTGGCCTGGCCCTGGTAACAACACAAGCAGTAGCAGTCGAGTGGTGAAATCCATAGTAAAAAAAAAAGAGTCAAAGTTCCGTTCTGGCCCCCAATTCGAGAGTGTCCAATGGACAATGGTAATGCCGGCCGCTCATTAAGTAGGCAAACAGACATCATGAGGCATCTCCCAATCGTCCTTAATCTACCAGGCGCCGTCATTCCAAAGAGTACATACCCTACTCTCCACACACACACACCCCAAAAAAAAAAAAGTAGCCAAGAGCCGAATCTCGTTACCCATCAAACATTCCAAATCCTATGGCCGGCCAATACAATCGCTTTCTCGGTTGCCTACGGGAGAGGTAACCATCGAGCTTGAGATGCCCATGCCACGACAACCAGCTACAGTAAAGCTTGGACGGAGATGCCATGGAGATGGAGAGTCCATATGGTCGCATCGGTACCAGAGTGAAATCGTGAGATATATAAATATCTTTGTGCACATCGCATTGACGCAGCTGATCTGATGACCCATACCCCCACGCCAGGTCATAGTCCAGCTCGTCCTTGTCGCTTTTGGACAGCACCACTACCATTCTACGTATTAACGTATATATACTGCGTCACGCACATGTCTCCATCACCAAACTTCTGAAAACGGAAACGCTAAAAGTCTCTCAATAGAGGCAATATCAACTGCTAGGGGTTTTCTTTGTTATCTCCATTATTTAGGTCGAGTGGTCACAAATTCAGGAGTTTTAGGCCCTAAAACACTGCCAGTGAGGGTGATTATGGCACCGCAGCAGAACCTTTAAAAAGGCAAGAGAATTGTTATTATTCTTTTTTATGGATTTCCTTGTTCAAAAAACCAAATATACACATCTGACAGATCTTCTTGGCGGTGTACTGGGGTGTTATCTTCTTCTTGGTCAAAATAATATTTTCCGAACTAATCACAACAGCTAGCTAGCTATGTGATGGTATGATAATGGAATAGGATCACCACTTTATGTGGAAATGGTCTTCGTATAAGTCAGGATACACACATATATGTACTGATGAACACCATATGGGTGCATCCTAGTACACGTCTAAATGCGATTGGAGTTCACTTCTGCCCTCACAGAATCAGTCGATTTATGGATTTCTCTTTGGCATAAAACTAAATAAATTATATGAGATAAATTGTAGTTTTTTAGTAATGAGCTAAATTGTAGTGGCCTCTCTATATAATGTTCAAGGGACATCAATCTCCCATAGCATACTCAGCCCAACACAATTTAATTTGCTGGCCGGCTGCGCGAGAAACAAACATGATTTTTCACCAACTTTCCGGGACCTCCATTTGCTAAGTGTTCGATACTGCTAACTGTAAACATAAAACTGGGCCACGCTAGGGCCGGGTTAGCTCAGCTTCTCATCACGTTGTTCATAAAAATCCACGTCATTTTTGCTGGTTTTGTTGATCCTCTGTCCCTCCCCAATGCAATGATTTCATTTATGATGATAGTGCCCTCTACCCCTTCTCTCTCTCTCTCTCTCTCTCTCTCTCTCTCTCTCTCTCTCTCTCTCTCTCTCTCTACCCCACCTCTTTATAGATACCAACAGACCATCGTCGTCCTCGCCAGCTCTGGCGTCTCCCCCCTTGAAACAAGCCGAGTCATACGGGGGGAAGAACAGGAGAGGAAAGAAGAAGAAGGAATCGCAACAGATCAGGAAGAAAAAGGAGGGATCTTTCTTACTTTGAGGGGAATGTTGTCTGGCTCGAGGTGCGCAGAAACCTCTTGGGGATCTTATCGATCTTGGTTGATCTCGGACCAGGCTTCATTCCCCTCAAGTAGAGCTCCCGTTCCGCGTCTCGATCGATCACGGTCTCATCTTGTTCTTCTCCTCCTCACATGGTGAGTTTTCTTGGGCATCTGCCGCATCTCGATCTAGCGATTTTCTCTCTTGGGCGGTTTTAACATGTCATGGCTCGAACCATGCATGATTAGGATATGAATATATGATTATCTCGGCGAATGTTTGCCTTGTGTTGGGTTTCGTGCGGTCTAGCATGCAGCAGATTGGTGCAATCATGAGGATTCTTGACTCTGAATACCTGCGTGTGCTTTCTCTCCTCTTTCTTTAAACCATGTCGTGGCATCTCGCTTGTAGTTGTGGTCTTTTCTCCCCTGCCTACTTTTTCCGATCTCTCTAATCTGACATGAGAAAGATGGGGAAAAAGTCTGTGCATCATCGATGCCTTTTACATGAAAGTTCTTTATCTTCTCTCTTTTGATCCGTACTATAGCATCTTTATCTATCTCTCTCCTAGACCTAGCTAATCTCTCTTTTCACCTCAAGAGATCTTTCTGAACTTTAAAAAAAAAAACTCAAGAGATTTTGTTGATCAAAAGTTCTTTCTCGTAAATTGATCAATCCAACAAATTGTTTCTAGCTAGCAGTTCCCTAATTTAATTTCCGCAAATGGACAACAAAGGATAACATAAAAGATACTCTATCGGGATATAGATGTGCGTTTTGGAGTTGGGGAAGACGAACATGTACACCTTTTCGCCTGACCTTATATGTTCTCTTGATGCAAATAAATACTGCCATCTACTAACATCTATGGCAGATTTGTTTCTTCGGAAGGCCAGGCCAAAAATTAACGCGTAGAGGTGTGGTTCATGAGTAGTTGTCTCCTTCCCTTTGTTTCCTCATACATCAAAGCAGCACACATGCTGCTGATCAACCTGTCCCATGGGGCTAGCTCCACATAGCTGTAACTTTGCAATTCCACCTCCACCCATGTGCTATACCTTCCAACTATGTGCAAGTTATTATGAAACATTCCATGAATGTGTAGTGGTAGAACCCTACGATATACAACTGTGTACAAAGGACTATCATAGTAGTGGTGCTTATAGTGTTGGACAATCTTGTATATGACATTGTATGCATTACCTAGATAATGTAATAATGACATGGAGATATTTCAAGTGAAATTGTTTCCTAAAGCTTCTTCCAAACCAAGCATTGGAAGGGCTTAATAAACCATTTTGTTGGTGACTCATCACTTCTATGATACAAATGTCCAAAACACACGTTTGTAGGCACTCAACAAATGGGTTTTGCTTAGGTTTTTCCTCTTATTCTATGCATCTTATATGTATATGAGAAGTTACTATTATTGTGCTTAAAAATGTTGATTCATATGCAGCTGATGATGACTGGTATGTTAATGCACCAGTATATATATAAAGCTGACCGGTGCAGGTAAATGCACAAAGGACGCAGATTTTAATATATGCAGGTAACTTGTTGTCAGACACAGCCAGCTAGTTAACTTTTTTTTAGAGTCAGGGACTTGGTACGTTTGAGGTCTGAAAATTGAACAAATTCATGTGCAATGTTGACCAGCAGTGGTAGGGTGTCCTTTAGGGACAGCCGGACAGGGTAATGCTGCTTGCTGCAGTCTTGTATAGATCACCAATGACACAAGTTTACTATTGGAGATTATGTCTGTTCATGCAAAAGAAGTACAAGCTAGACCAGTCCATACAAAATTTGTATTCTCTTGACTGTTTTAGCTGGCGTCAACCTCACAAGTTGTAAAGGGCATGTGATGCATCATGCATGTCCACACACTTTACTAGAATTATAGTATTTTTGTAGCCAACTGACAAAACTGAAGACGGAAATGGTCATAGCATTAGGCAAAAAAAGGATCCCAAAAGCAGGAAACATGAAATCTAACAGCCAGTGAATGATCTTGTTCTTGTTTATTTGTCCGGGATACCAAATTTTACCTTATATTCTTTTTTTCCCCAAAATTCGATGACACCAGCAACTTTAGAGGGAGGTTTTGGAAAGTTGAAGGTTCCTTGTTATAGAGGTAGACAGTCACGTGCATGTGATGGAATTATCCTTTTTAAGTGTGCATCAAGTACCATTCTCTTGTGGGAGGAGGTGACTTGGGGCAAGAGATGATTAGGTGTACCAAAACGCTAAAAGGTGAGCTAGCATGGCAATGGTTTAGGTGTCCTTGCTGTGTACTAAAATATACTATACTTCTTGGCGGAATGGGAGCTACAGCATCCTCAGTTGACGTTCTTTCTCCCATTATATTGATGCCAAGTTATATGTCTACACAACATACATTGGTTGCTGGAACTCTGAAGCAAAGAGGATTAAGTTTCTCGCTCCAAATATATCAAAACTCTGATGGGTTGAGAAGCTAGAGTAATCCGCCTTGGCTTTTTTTTTTTTTTTTGAAAACTCTGCCCTGGCTAATTGGCCACTGGTATTTGAGAGAGGTTTAAGTCTTCTGATCCGGTCCATGACTCTGAATTGAGAAATTAACTTACAAAATTGTCCCTCCTCTCTGTGATGATATGATTACACACTGTGAAGGAGAGAGAACAAGAATATACTGTACCATACTGTAAACATGATGTGAAGACACGGCGCTGGCATACCAGCATTTGACAGAATATACAGTGTCACATCTTATCTGCAATAAACAACTGGAGTCATGCGGTTGTATATATACCATGCAAAATAAGTTGTTTACGGCTGCATACGACAGATCGGTTGACAGGCATCTTCTATCGCCTATCGGTGGTACTCTACCACAAAGAAAATGAAAAGGAATACGTATGTCTTCACGACACGCCACGGCTGTTCTTTTAGTAACTTCTGCGGGAAAGCATGGCGCAACGCATAGTATTTCTCATGTTCTAGTTCTGAGTTCTGTAAAACAGGTCGTCTGTCTGAGAAAAGAAACTTTTGAAAACAACTCGATCATGCCTGACTAGCCTGATTAGGATCTACGCACCTAATCTCCTTGACTTTAACCAAAACAAAGGAGACCGTGGCTTGTGCACTGCTGCTGCTACTACTACCACTCCCATCTTCCAAATCCAAAACGTGTAGCTGCAAAAAAGGCAGATCGATGGAAGCAAAATTCCAAAGAGTGACGGCAACTCTCCCTCCTACTCTCCCATTGAGCCTTTCTCGTGCGTCGCTCTCAGCTCAAGCTTTCACCTCACTGGTACCGTTTCCCTTGCTCTGTGCTTTTGGGTGCCCGGCAGCTCTGTGCTTATCGGATATCCATACTTTGGTGTCCCCCCTCCTCCCTGTGCCGCCGGTGGACCACCGCTTTGACAGTTGGGCGCGGTCTTGGTGTACCACACTCCTGAAGTCCTGATAGATCAGTGTCCAACCTGGACAAGCTACCGAAAGCCCTGGGGAACAGGCCCGCTCTGACCCCTCGGCAAGAGGGGCGACGGCCGAGAGCCCGGTGACGTAGGAGGGCCCAAGATTTTATACGTACACAATATATGTCTGCATTTGAGGCTAGCAGTCTTGCTACTTGTGCAGCCGCATGCATGTGCTAGAAACAAATAAGTTCTACGTAGCCTGTGTCGGTGTTCTACGTAGCCTGTACCTGTCTGTCGGCCACGAAACTGAAGCGTCACGCTCTGCCGCACCGCACTCCCGTGTGCACCGCATCTAATCCCCTTGTCCTGCAATGAGATTAGCAAATCAATCCGATCAATGAGTCCTCTTCATCTTTCTCTCCGTTCCGATTGACGAGTGAATCTTACTTCCTTACACCTAGCTGGTTATATTCATAGATTTATAAGGTTTAAAACTTAATTCCAACAATGTTTAATTTCCTTTGCAATACAGACAAGTTTGTAGTATTAACATTATTTTCTAAAAACACACATATATTATAAGTACTACTAACACATTTAGGCTGAAGGGCCCTATATTTTTTTATTTGCTCAAGGCCCCCTAAAACCTTTGAGCCGGCCCTGCTGGGGAAACCATGCCTCGTTTAACTGTCTATCAGTCGGTCAGTTAGCACTGAAAATGTACAGTACTCGCGTGCCGAGTGATGCTTCGTTTGCCTGTTATGGTTAAAAACTATGAGCTCAAATGAACCATTTCTCTTCTTGTTTGAGAGTGCATGTGGTGATCCATATGAGTAACATTCAAGCCCAATATGCATGATGATGCTCCTCCTGTCTAAAGTGAGTAACTCAGCCCAAAATGAGTATCCCGGCCCATTTCTAAAATGAAGTGTTTCCAACTTTATAGCCCACCAAGAATACTTGCTCGGCCGCAGTGTGCTGATGAATCGATGTGGACAGTGGACACAAGTCACAAAGAGAGAACTCATGCCTCTATTTTCCCAATAGAACTCATAATAATACGGGAAATAGAGACTCTTGCACTGTTCTTTTCTTTGACGAGTTTGGTTAGGTATAAAGACTACTAGTAGATTGATTGGTCAATGGCACGATGGGAGTCCAAGTTTTCGCCTACGAGTTTTAGACGGTGAAATGCACAAAAAGCAGCCGGACATCGATTTCATTGTTTACAGCAATAACTTCAGTCATCTCTGGAAAAGTGGCCTTAATAAAGCGAAAAAAGAACTTTTTGTCAAGCGAGGAGATCAGGTGAGAAAGGATGTGCGTCCTAATAACATCACACTCACATCGATCAGCAGACGTGATTTGTCGTTTACGAATTGGTTCAGCGAGTATCGTGATATTGACAACAGGGAAATCCCGAGAGCTATATTGTATTAAGGTCGTGTTTGGATCCTAGGATTAATTTTTACTCGTGAAATTATACATGGACTAATCGGGACTAAATAATTGCTAAATCAATTAATAATGGCTAATTAGTAGTAAGGATTCATTAGTCTTCATTAGTATACTATTCTAAAAGGTTTTTTATGATGAATCTGGCTAATACCATTAGCTATGGTTGTCAAATGTCAATCTACTTTTCATGTGTTAGTGAGCAAAGTTTAAAAAAATTTGATCGACTATAATCCTCAAATGACCTACATTTAGAATCAAAGGGATTACACAAAAAAAAAAAAAGAGGTCCCCCTTTTGACATACCATTTATGCCAACGTGTTTTGAAGCCTCTCTCGCCAGTCGCCACCCATTTTTAGCTGATGGATCAATGTCGTCATTCCGAACTCGAGAGCTTCTTTCCCAACTCTGGTGACGTTTTGACAAGGTGGATGATCAGAGTGAGCAGGCGACAGGCGAGTTTAGAAAGGGAACCTATTTGGCAGGCTAAACACGGATGGTTGGTCAACAAGGCAGCAGGGGTGACGAGCTCTTTTTTGTTTTCCTGAAGATCGCCCCTTATAAGTTATACCTTTGCTTCTACGGAGGAAGTACAATACTACGTGAGGTAGCAAACTAGCAACCCCCAAAATCCTCCAACGCGCGAGAGAAGAAATATTCCCGGCCTCCCGGGGAACTCGCCGGACCATTTGCGTACTTGTGATTCGCCCCCGGCGTCGCTTTCGCGGCCGGCGAGCCGTCTCCACCACCCATCTGGCTCGCCCGGGCCACGCATCCAGAACGTTCCTAAATTCTCGCCACCTCCTCCTCCTCTCTTCCCCGTGACGGCAACGCCCGCGGCACAACAGCAGCGGCGGCCCGGGGCGAAGGGAGGCGTGACACGACGCGAGCGGGACCCGGCTGCTACCTTCCAAAGGAACGACAAGGGAATTCGGAATTTCGGGTCATCTCCTGTGACGCGACAGGGACGCTGTCCCCCCGGCGAACGCGACGCCTTCGTTCCTCGTTGTTCGACGACGACGACGAACGTGCTGGACCGATCGGTGGCCTGGCCTACCTGCAGCTGCAGGGGACGACGGCGACGAGCAGAGGAACGTCTAGAAACATGCGCGAGTGACCACGCGTCTGACACACCCCGATCGGGCTCTGAATCCTGTGCGTCGCGGAGATGAATCCTAGAGGTGCAGAATCCCTGGTGTACAATGCACGAGGAAACTCTCATCGCTCGGAGCGACCGAGCCCCGGCCGGTCACGTTCTCCCGTGGATTCTCTCCCCTGATCAGCCCATAACTTGCTAGCTACGGAGTAAGAGCAACATGAATCCACACGAACGCTATCATACACAGACACGAGCTAGTACACGGATACTACTACTGTGTTCTCCTCCTTTCCTCGGGGGGCGTTCATGCGACCGCGTTCCACTCCAGCAGCGGCCACGTATCCCACAGCTCCGGCGTGATACAGAACGGCTCGGGCAGCATGCCGCTGCCCCCGTACGCGGCGGCGTGGTCGTCGTATTCGTAGTCGCAGTACCCGGCCGCCGCCGCCGCCACCGACTCCTCCGACGCGTCCACCGCGGGCGGCGTCACGGCGCCGGCGCCATCCTCCTCCACGACGCAGCTGGCGCTATTATTGTTCCCCCCGTCGTCTTCCGCCGCCGCCTCCGCGCCGCCGTTGACCTCGCAGCTCCCGCTCCGCTGCTGCTGCTGCTGGTCTCGCCGCCCGCCGCCGTCCATGAGCCTCCCCTTGAGCTCGTCCACCTGGGCGGCGAGCGCAAGCTTCTCGTGCTTGAGCGCCTCGACGCGGTCGCGGAGGGCGTCGTACTGGGCGCGGAGCGCGGCGTAGTCGTGCTCCAGCTGCTTGGACCGCCACCGGGCGCGCTTGTTCTGGAACCAGATGGCCACCTGCCGGGGCTGCAGCCCAAGCTCCCGCGCCAGCTCCGCCTTCTCCTTGGGCTCCAGCTTGGCGCGCCGCGCGTGGAACGTCGTCTCCAGCGAACGCACCTGCTCCTCCGTGAACCGACGCTTCCTCTCCCCTCCGCCGCCTCCTCCTCCTCCTCCGCCGCCTGTCCCCGCGCCCGCGGCGTAGTCGTAGTCCATGAACAACTGGCCATGCTGCCGTGGCGGCACCACCGCGAACTGGCCGAAGTCGTCGCGCTCCATGCCCTCGGGCACCGAACGCGCCCACTTCTCAGCTCGCTGTCGCTGCTCGACGAAGCTTTGCCGATCTGGCGCTCTGAGTTCGTTCCTTCTAGAGTTCTAGCTAAGCTAGTAGGCGGCGTGGAAGTGGCCGTAGTAGTAGCAGTGGGAGTGGCGCTCGAGGCGCGGCCGCGGCGGCTCTTATACCGGTGCTCGGCGCACGGTTTCCCCCGGAGCCCGGAGGTATGCGCACACGTGGCGCGGCTCCTGGCGGTCGAGAACAAGTAGGTCCCTCCGGTGGCTTGGCGCCGCGTCCAGGTGTTGCGCATCGGGCCGGTCGCCCCCAGCACGCCCCACCGCGATCGGGATCGATCAATCACCGGGTTCACCGCATGCACGGAAGGACGGAGTGGTTATCCGTCTCGAGGCCGGACACGTGGTGTCCCCGCGGGCGGCTGGAGTATTTGTGCAAGCGATCGAGCTTCCCCTTCCGTTGGCATTGTTGCCAGGTTCCGGCAACAGGGGGGATGCGACTATGCGAGTGCGGAGCGCGTAGGCGCGGACTGGGGCACTGGGAGCGCCCGGGGCGGCGGCGTCGACGTCGGCGATGGGGACCGGGAGGGGCGGCGGGGAGCTTCTCCGGGACGGGACGCCGAGGTGGCAGGGGACCGGCAGGGGAAGAGGGGGGGGGGACTCTTTTGTCACGTTGCGTGGGCGCGCTGGCACCGTGCCATCGTTGCGGAGGAGTACGTCTGGGTGAGGGGTCGCTGTGCTTCCTTCAGCCCGCCCCGGAGCGCGCTCGACACGTCGCTGTTGGGTGTTCAGTTCCTTGCGCATCTCCTCCTCTTTGCTCAGCTGTTGCGCTCTCTCTCTCACACACACACACACCTCGGACGTTGAAAGTCAGATGAGCTTATCTCCGGCGCGGCGTGCTGTGTGTTTACGTGTCCCGCGACCCGCTCCGCGCCCAACAGATGGTCGAACCGCCGGCGCCGGTGCGCGTGCTCCGTTTGCAGCTGTTTTCGGCCTGGCTGGTGACGTGAAGCCCCCTCAATCAGCTGTTTTTTCAGTACGTGCCCTGGAGCAATTCGACGGATTAGGAGTTGCAAACTGTCAGAGTTGGACTAATACGGTCAGGAAATCGATATAGTAAGAACAAGCCGAATGCGAAGCGCACGCCTAGCTCGAGGGAAACAGGAAAAAAAACTACTGATCGAGTTGCTCGATCACGACTGGCTCGAGAAGAACTGGTACACATGGCAGGCGTTCGTGTGCTTGTGAAAGCTTGTACACATCCACTGACGTGCGGATTAATCTTAGTATATCGTCATCAAGGAGGTTTGAACCCCTTGTGAAGTTCCGGCACGTGATTCTCGCACCTGTCAGCCCCTGCAAGCTGAGCTCAGTACTAAGTTGAGTCATCGCTCACGTCGTGCTCAAGTTTAAAATATGGACGCCTGGCTCTGCCGTTCGGAGCCACAAATTCCAGGCGACGCAATGGTAGCCACCAGCCACAACGCCAACCTCAAGTCTGAACTCGTTGCCACCACCCAAGCAACGCCCGATCCGTACCGACGAGCTTCTACTGCCGGGGTCGTAGTTTTTTTTTTATACTCCGGACGCAAGCATCGATCCCCGGCGTATATAAAATTTTCGTGGTACGATGCCTTGCGCGACCGAGCTTGTAGCCCCGCACGCCGCGGCGCCGACACCTGTGCGTGTGCCACCTCCGGTCACGACTCACGAGCGCGCCCCGCGTCGTTAAAGATGACCTGTCGCCGGGCGAGCCAATGGCCAGCGCCGATGATTATTTATAGTTTAATTAATTACTCCAGTCCACTCGATTAAGTATCGGGCAACCGCCGCCGGGTCCCCCGCCGCGCGCGAGTGGCGCGGAGGCCCGCGTCAACGTCGGGCGCGCGGTCCTCGTGGAGGGTGGGAGTGGAACCTCGGGGGTGCGCGGTTGCTGGTGCGACGGCGGCCGGCGAGCTCTGGCGGAGCGGCGCGTGGACAGGAACCTTTTTGTCTCGCTTGGCTTTCGCCTGCCTTTCCGTTTTTTCCTTTTGGGCAAGTGCCAAGTGCTAAAGCTTCCGACCACGACCCTTGGTTGGGTGCACGCACTTCGAGGAAGGAAGGGGATCGTAATCTGCACGATCATTGGGAGAAGTCGCAGCTCGCAGCACGCATCTTGCCAATTTACATGGTCTATTGCTTACACGGTTGTGCATATGAGCATATCGCAGTGCGTCTGATAGGAAGTAAAAGAATCGCATACTTGTATGTCGACACTCGGCAGCTGTACTGGGAAATCATGGCGGAAAGACCCCAATTGAATCTTCATCTATATTTTGTGTAATATACAGTATGAAAGTAACAGTGGATTGTCCATAAATATGTAGTATGACAAATGATGCTCAGTTTGAGCTGGGAAAAGAATCTTCTATGCTGTCCAACGGATTCTCAACGTCGACTATGGGCGAGCCAACAATTGAACAACCAAATAGTATGGTTTTCAGACCTCAGAACCACAGCTGTCTTCCCTTTTTGATGCAGAAATCTTACCACACACCGGACATCTAAACCTGCACAAGCAGGGTAGGTAGAGCTAGAGTTTAAAATATTGATGGAAGAACACTAAAATATAAACCTAGGACCAAAATTATGGGACGCACCTCTGTAGCAATGTAGCCGTCTCACCGGCAGAGTAGGCAAGCTGATAAATGATCTAACTATTTGCATATAAGATACATTGCCAATGGGAGCATTCTGAGAAGGGAAATATTACTATGTTTGTACATGCACGGTCAGATGGGGTGCTGATGCCTCTGAAACACCCTGCTGCTCATAGGATAGGTAATTATTTTTGGTACTTGAGTTCTTTTCATTCTGAAGATACTCCAGATATTCCATCACAATTGGGTCAGTCCAAGGACATCCGAATGGAGCTTCATCACCGGCTACCCATCCAAGATGGCCACCCTTGGGTGTTACTATAAGTAAGCAATTCGAATTTGCCTGAAATAATAGGGAACGTGACTCCTTTAGTCGATTCTTAGTTATAATGCAGCATCAGACAAGGAACCAATTGATAGAACAATTGCAGCTACCAGCTTGAACTGTGAATGTAATTTCTCCAATTGTCACACACCTCTCAAGACAAAACAGGTCATTCTACATTTCTACTTCCACTCAAGCTCATTGCCCCCATAACAAAGGTGTTAAAAGACGAATAATCTAGATTATCAAACTTATCAAGGCCAACATGATCTTCTCTAGGCCCGACACCGGTTGTGTTATTTATATTGACTTTTCAAACTGATATTATTTCGTTATTATGGTTAATCTGGCGGCGCTAGAACATGACACCAAAACCAATCAGCTAATCTTTAGTCAATGTATGTATGGTTAATGAACGAAAAATTCCACATCAGATCTCCTCACTCAGTCCCAGCTATAGTTCTTCCTTTAGCCACAAAATAAAAACAACAGAATTGTATATTAACAAAATTGCACAATTACATAGAAAGTATGCCTGCAATTTGTTGATACAAATGAACTCAAGGGGATATACGTGTAGGGCTTATTCAAAACATCAACAGTCATTAGAAGAAAAAGGTGTGAACAATAGTAAGTACCTTGATATCTTCTCTGGGAATTCCCCTAGATGGTGCAATTGGGTCATTATCTGCCTGCAATATTCGTAATTCAAACAGTTTAATAACTTTGACTAAACCTTAAGCTGTAGTGCTAAGTTAACCACATGATCTTAAACTAAGCAATGAAGCAGCTCTTGCACTTGGTTCACTATATCTGCTGCTCCTAAATCTTAATGTAATATTGCCTAGTGAAGCACAGAAAACTGGTACCTGTATGCATAGTAAGGGTATGCAAACATTCTTGATGGAATCTGAGCTGCTTGAATTGGAGTAATAATCATCCACTGACTTGAAACCAAAAGAAACTGCGAAGTGAAAATTATTAGAGTTCGCTTTTAGTGCGGGGTTGAGAACAGGAAAGGTACAGAAATTACAAATGCTACAGTTCAGTCAGAGAATGTTGCAAACCTCGGGTTAGCCCCTCATCAAAATCTCTAACAGTCCTTGCATTCGCTGCCTTGGGTATATTATATTCACCATCAATATCTTCAAAAAGGAGCGCATGCCTAAAATTTGATGAAGTCCCTAAAGATCAGCTGTTAGAATTCATAAAAGGGGGTGTACATGCCAGCAAGATTTGACAAGAGGTGAACAAAATTTTTACTTCTTAAATATAGTTCTCAGAGCCCTAGCCAATGCTCTATCATAGACGTTATTAAACCCTTTGTGGAAATCTTCATCTGCAATTACCAAGTTAAATGGATTGCACATGGAGACTGCACCAGCTAAAGGGCATTTATCAGTTTCCTGAAAATATAACCATAGAAAGATAAGTTAGATGGTAACAATAGATATTTGCGATCCAACCCACATAGTTTTGTGCAGAAAGAACAAGAAAAAGACAAAGAAGTATCAAGGAACAAAAAGAGGTTGATGCATATGAGAAGAAACTATTAATCATTTTCTGTTATGCTCAAAGAAAATATGTGCATATATGAGTTAACTATTAATCAATTTTCATTACAGAAAGATGTGTATGAAGCACAGAACTTCAAGTGTAACTGGAATGTTGTAAATATGGCAATGCAAATAATTGTTGTAGAATGCTTAACAGTGGGTGAAGAATTCACCTCGCCAAGGTAGCGCACAAGAATATTTGCTCCAAGAGACCAACCGGCAGCATAGACATTAGATTGGGGATAACGGCCTAAAACATGACCAATTACTTGACGGAGATCCCCAGTAAAAGAAGCAGAATAGAACTGTGCATGACAGAAGTGTCAGTCAATATAAGTCGAACGCCTTTGTTTGATTTGCTATCCTCATCTCCTTAGTCCTTACTTATGATACACCTCAGTTAACCCCTAAATTTCCTGAAGACAGTTTATCCGTGTCACGGGTGGATGTAGATGGAAGGGAATTGGAAGGGAGTTGAACCTGACCCAAGCAGCCCGACCTCGCTAATGGCGACGGCCGGACCACAAGGGCAAGCGATAGAAGCACTAGATTGATTTTCTTATCTCATGCTTGGCTCCTTTGATACATCTCCTCTCATTATATAGAGAGGATTACTTAACCTCTAAGTAAGACACTTAACCGTAACCCTAATGGACCTAGCCCAATAGGCCCAAATGGCCCAGCCGACTCCCATGACAATCCGTTGGAGTTTGAGCCAAGGCCCCATGGTAAAATATGCTTATTGATAACATGCATATTGTCGCTTTACTGTTGTGCATCATCATGGAGCTTAGAATGTTATGGCAGCCAAATATGTTCAACAACATAGTCATATACTTCAATGTTGTTTATCATTTTCTACCTTTTGGTTTGAAACCCCCATTCTGTCAGGTTTTATGATAAGTCAGTTCACTACTCATTTAGTTCCTAGCTTCACCCTAAGTTGAAACAGCCATCAGCAAAAGAGTACACAGAAGCAATGACGTACAGAACTACAGACTACATTTATCTCACCAGATGCAAGCCCAAAAAATATTTGGATAAGTTTCCATATATGAAGCGGAACAAACCTGCTTGCAGGTTGTACAGGACAGGATCAAGTTAAGAGGGTGTAAAATTTCCATTTCTGTCTAGCCAGAATGAAATGAGTGGTCTGTATAAAGATGTCGATAAACAACTTATATTGACTGATAATTTTGTCTCAATCAATGGAACCATGTAAATGAGATCTTAACGCTTCTATACTTAGTATCAAAAGAAAAAACATGGTCTATGTATACCTTCCAACTTCCATTTGATTTGTGGATTATGGGGTTTACATGTAAGCTTACCACACTAATAAAAAAATGATAAAGTATTTGAAGTACCTTGGGTGTAGTCACAGGACTCTCTGCACATCCCCGGCTATTAAATACCACAACACGCCATCCCTTGCTTCTAGCTCTCATAAGCATATGCCTTACATATGTATCGTCACTTCCCCCTGTTAGACCAGGCTGCAAAGGCATAGAACTTGCATTAGGCTATAAGCTAAACGAAAATGACAAGAGAACTTTTCAGGCACACATCCTTTTGCTTGCTTCAGCCTTCAGGTGAAAGTTATTTTTGGATCATTTAATTTAGTTTTTATCTTACATGTGGTGAAATATAACCATAACTTGATCCCAACCAATTATGACAAGTAGTATCCTCATGTCCTTAACAGAGTGAAGAAATGAACTGGTGCATATTTGATCATCATATCAGCATCTGGCATTGACGTGTGGTTCATCATGTAGTGATTGTTTGTTTATATCAAACCTGCTGTTAATATGCTAAGACTCCACATTAGAAACAAATTATGCAATTGGAACCTAATGAATCTATTAGGTCATAATAGTACCACGTTTTCAGATCCATATGCCCATGTACTACAGCAGTACAGAGTCAGCAACCCATTTCACGGAAGAACCTTAAAAACATATCAAAATTACTGAAAATATAACTGTTACTGATTTGCTTCATGAAATTCAATAATATCACTCCAGGGCTACAGCAACATCAGATGTCAACTAAGCCATTGCTAACGAAGAGACATCATCTTAAACTCCACAAACTCCTTTAACGGGATGTACAGTACCTTATCCAAAAAAAAAAAAAAAAGGAAAAACGAAATGTGCAGTTCATCTCTTGCAGAGTTGCAGCCCCCTCTAGAAAATATATAGCCTCACGACAGAGAAATCCTAGCTAAAAGTGAGAGGCTAAAAAATAGCCCTGCGTGTGACGATGGACTAAACATGGACTAATTGTGGGCTAATTTGCTCAGATTATGCATCCAAATCTCAGGGCTAAAAGTTAGCCCTGGGATCCACCAAACAGGCCCTTAGCTGCATTACGCCTCGGTTACAGTTGATTTAAAAGTATGTGCCCATTCGTAACTCTACAAAAGCTCTCAGGCTCAATTCCAATCGACCCAAGTCCAAAGAAATCACAGACGTCATCTACTAGCTCTTAACACAGCAACCTGGTGCACTTCCAGCATATCCAGTGGGACAATGCACAACGACTGAGCAGGTAAGGAGCACCATACCAAGAGTATGAGCACTGGAGCATCGGTCGGGAGCGCGCGGTCGTCGCCGGCGACCCAGTCGAGCGCGACGGCTCCGTCGTCGGGGGCGCGGACGCACTCGCGCCGCAGCTTGACGGCGGGGAGCGACCGCGTGAGCGCAGCGAAGATGGTCTCGACGTGGCGATTCGACGCGAGCACGGGGAACGCGCGGTACGGGGCGCGGAGGCTGGCGAAGCTGGAGAGGAGGCCCCGGCGCGCCCCCGCGATCTCGAGGGTCGAGTGTGGGAGCGGGGGCGCCTGCGCCTCCTCCCCGGCGCCGGAGCTCAGGTTCGGGGCTGAGGCGGTGGCGGATGAGGAGGACATGGCGCCGGCGGGGAGGAGGGAGCGGAGGCGAGGGGCGAAGCGGCGGGTGGAGGCGACGAATGGGGATGGCGTGGGCGCGGTGGCGGCCATCAGGTTCGTTTCGTTTCCTCTGCTTCGAGTGTCCACTCGGCTTTGGACTCCTCTGCCTTTCGAGCTGTCTCGTGACTCGTGAGTGTGTGGGACAGGTAGGAGAGCCAGTAGGATTGGTGGTTGGATCGTCGCCACGTGGCAGAAGACAGAGGTGCTGTGTGCTTGTGGGCTTGTGGCGACCTCCATAGATACTCCCAGAAGTGAAGCGAGAGACTGAGTCGTGACTCCGTATGTGGAACATGTCAAGAATATAGAACATGTCAAGAATACAGAACATGTGAAGCATATGGAGTCATGATTCACATTTTTATTTTTGAGAAGGAGTCATGTTTGTTCGTGACATGTTGTTCCTGCCTTCCTGGGCCGCCCGAAGCCGAACGCACGTTTTCATGCTTTTTGTAAATCCATCACAGCCTTTTCTTTTTTGGCAATTGACTGTTAGCTTTGCAACGTGAGTAACTTTTTCAGCCCGGTCTCTTGGACACGTCCACAGAAGTAAAAATTGAGTGTACATTCATATGCTTGAGCTACTTACGTTTGTATTGCATTTAGGAAAAAAACATTTGCAACAAAAAGAACTAACTCTGCCTATTATTCCCTCCTGCCTCTTTGTATTGTAGCTGCAAACAACTCAAACTCAAACAATGTTGCATTTTTATTTCTTCAATACTTCACTTTACTAAGGTTTTATATTGTGCTTGTCTAGTAGAAGGTTCTTAGTGTTTGACCTTATTCATTTCTATATTTAGCTAACGAACACAAACAGAAAAAAAATGATATTCGATAAAAACTTGAAAAGTTCATAGCAACCTAGTCGGGCTCGAAAGTGGTCCTAGCCAAATAACTAGACAAGTAACGAATCATCACGAGAGCATCTCCAAGAGTCTCTCTAAAAATCACCACTAAATCATTATTTAAAGAGTCATTTGCATAAAAATTGTTTTTTATATCTTCATATTTTTCAACAGCTTCTCTATATCTTGCATGCACTCTAGAGAGTTATTATCTTTTCTATATTTTGCTAGCGATAAATACAGAATAGAGAGCGACTATGTTTGAATAACCAAATACAGAGGTTGTTGGAAGGTACCTTTTTAATCAAAGTATCTAAAATTAGCAATCAAGAAGGATTTAGAGAGTCTCTTGGAGTTGCTCTGAAATAGCTAAAGTGAAGATTCTAACCTAGATGAAAAAGTTTTTTACAACAAAAAAAAGAGCTAGCCGGCTACTCATATAGTGAGCATTTGATGCTTCAACAGAGCACTTGGGCAAGATCAAATATTGAATAAAGTGTCGAATTTGAATTCCAAATAGGATAAGGGACGGAGGGAGTATAGAACTTAAGACACTTTGTATCATGTGATCTTATCTTGTTTCAATTACAGAACTAAACAATACTCTTGTTTGACTGAATATCGTTTCAATTTATAGAACTAAACAATACTCTTGTTTGACTTAATATCGTTTCAATTTCTAGAATTAAACAATACTCTTCTTTGACTGAATATTTCAACCACGTCTTGTAAATGTGGCTAGCGCATAGTTTGATTTAGCTTTGAGTCAAAGTCAACAGTTACCTTAGAGCTTAGACTCAGTCCCTCGTGTTTTTGTAAGTCTCTTGATATATTTTTAACCCGTGCACCCATGGTCTACATTTCAATTTATTATACCATGATGTAGCTTCATGTTATCATATACCATTCAACCATGCCTCGAGTGAAAAACAAAATTGTTGAATGTGGCCCCATTTAGCATAGATCCATCTTATATGTGGAGTTTGTATAATGAAATAAGAAAAAGCCTTGAAGCTACTATCTTTAGTCTAGCTCAACCAAACAGCTTTGATGTCATATCCAGCTCCAAAGAGATATTGGAGCTGCAATCAGACTATATATCACGGGGTGAGTTTGTGTTACAAAATCTATGGAATCAAAGTAATCCCCTTTTACAAGAGTCTAGATACGATGACTTGTACAGTTAGCACGAGAACAAAGTGGGGCCACGGTAACAAGAGAGGTGCACGCTAGGCCAACGGGCTTCCAGCTCGTAAAAAATCTACAACCAATCTAAATTCACACGTTTCCTTCTAGATCGGAATTAAATTCAATAATTTTTGTTGGTTGCAGGAGATACGCCCAAATTCTGTAGCCGTCGTCCATTGTTTCTGTGGACATCATAAGCTCGACGCGCTGCGCCATCCGACGCGCCAAATATCTCGAGTGGCCCACTTTCTGACAGACACGCCCAACTCTCACTGACAGCTCAGAGGCCCACAGCTCGTCCCCACCAATCCCGTTACCCCCGCGCCGCGGCTCCCGTTATCTCAGACTAATAAACGGATAAGCCCCTCCCGCCGCGCCGCCCCCACGGTGATCCCCGCGAGCAACGAAAGGATCCACTGACCGTGGGCCCAAGCCCGCATTCTCCTGCGGGCCCATATGTCAGGTCTCGTAGATGGAGAGTTTCCTTAACAACCCGGCGTGACGGCGTGAGGCGTGACTAACGGCCACACCGCCCTCCCTCCCGTCTCGTTTCGTCTCGGCCTCTTCCTTCCTCTGTTCCTCATCTCTCCCCCCACATCTCGTCTCCTCACACCGACCCCCGCCCATCGATTCCTCCACGCCACGCGCGCGACAGCGGTGGAGCTGGAGGAGCTACCTGGCGGCGCTTATCGCTCAACACGCACGCTCGCAGGCCTAGGGTTTGGGTCGGGGCTGCCTCCCTTCATCCCGCATGGCGTCCGCCGCCGTGGAAACCCTCGCCTCGTTCCCAATCGCATCCCCGTCCCGCTCGCTCCTCCGGGCCCTCCCCCGGCGACCCGCCGCCGCCGGGGGAGGCGCCCTATCGATCCGGATATCCGCCGTGCCTCCGCGGGGCCTCGGGGTGGCGCTCGTGCGCCGCGCGCGCCGCTGCCCGCCGACGGCGCACGCCAACGTCGAGCGCGACGGCGACCAAGCCGGCGCCTCCGGGAATGGCGAGGCCTCCTCTGCCGGAGATGGAGATCGCGACGTGTCTGGGGAGTCGGGGGGCGATAGTACCAGCACCAGCACCACCACGAGCGCGGCCGCGCCGCCGCCGCCGCAGCCATCGTCGAAGAGGGGGGAGAATAAGTGGCGCCGGAGGGTGCTTAAGGGAGGCGGCATCGGTCGGTGGCTGTGGGAGCCCATAGTGCAGGGGCGGGAGATGGGATTCCTCCTGCTCCAGCTCGGCTTCGCCATATTCGCACTCCGCATGCTGCGGCCGGAGATCGCCCTGCCTGGTTCGGAGCCCCGGCCGCAGACAACGTACCTCAGTGTACCGTACAGTGACTTCCTGGCGAGCATAAACAAGGACCAGGTGAAGAAGGTCGAGGTGGACGGGGTGCACATCATGTTCCGGCTCCGGCCAGAGGTTGAGGCACGTGCGCTGGAGCAGGCACTATTGCAGCGTGGAACAGATGCTGTCGTTGATAATGCTGGAGTTTCCAAGAGATTTGTCTTTACGACCACTCGGCCAGTGGATATAAAGACACCATATGAGAAGATGGTGGAGAACATGGTCGAATTTGGTTCGCCAGACAAGAGGTCTGGCGGCATGCTCAATTCTGCCCTGGTAAGGCACTTACACTGATTTCTGATACAAATGCAAACATTGTGGCTTGAAATCAATGTAGGAATAGTATTTGTGTCACCAGGCACCAGATTAGGAGTTTTGACATTTGTGTCTAAGCATGTACAGTGACAGAGATTTACAGAGTCAGAGGTGTTCTGAGCATTGAAATTTATAGATGAATTTGATCATGATCTTTGAAGAGACTCAGAGTTTGTGTGAGGGTTTTACATGTACAACTTGAGTATGTGAGGCAAAACGTCGGATGTGATATGCTGGCTTGTAACAATAACTAATAAGAATACTGTTGAAATGCTTACTCTATATGTAAAGGTTATATTTATAGTGACTAGAATCCATGTGATTTCAACAGATGAAACATAACCATATGGTCTGCTCTATTTTATTCCTAGGTTACTCAGGAAATAACTTGTTCAGTTGATCATACTGTCAGCGCATGATACGATTCAGTGTTTGCATTGTAGATAAATGATAATTTTTAATCCTTGCATATTTAAAGTAACATCTCGAGGACACGTTTACGTGTTGAGGTGGCACCCATTTGATTCTGTTTGGTGTTGGCAGCTGTGCCTCGACAGTTTTTTTATTACTTTGTTATATGTTAGGTCTTTGACATGCATGACTCATGCAGAAGTTTCTTTATACCTTTGTTATACACAAATAATTAGTACAACTTCAAATAATAAGGTTTATATCCATTTTACCATGTGCCATCCTCATTTTTTACCTCATCAGTGGTCTCGTTACGCAACCATGAATCCATGAGGACATCATATTCAGTAACCTTGTACCATATTTTTGGATAGCCAACCAGGTAGATGAAAGCATACTTGTAAATACTTTCAACACTCTACAGTTACATATGAATGGTAGTTTTAACATTTCCATGATTCTTGAACTAAAAAGCTGAATGAGAAAAAAAAAAGAAAAAACTAAACTCAAGGTCTGATCTTGGAACCTACAAATGAAAACATATGAAGTCTTCTTTGACCTAATATGGGAATGTGGAAGCTTAATTGGGAATTATAAATAAGAATTTGGTATCATGAAAAATTAGGGAATTGGACTTTTGATCTGATCTTGAACATACATAGAAAATGCATGAAGCCTCCTTAAACCTAATGTCAGAACAGGTATCCTTAATTGCAAGACGTAAGTAGAAGTTTGTGATTTGGAACTGACAAAAGAAACACATGAGGTTTTCTGTGACCTTACAGGAGATGAAATCTTAATTGAGGATTGTAAATAGTAATTTGACAGGATTGAAAGTACATTCTTACCGGCACATAGTTTTCTTTATACATGCTTGCATTTATCTGTATAAATGTAACTGTATTATTCATGTTTAGATGTGTAAACTCTCTCTTCACTTTGTACCTTTCGGTCTAACTACCCTTATGTTTTGCAGGTGGCTCTTATTTATGTTGTATTGATTGCAGTAGTTTTGCAGCGGTTGCCAATAAGCTTTTCTCAGGTACTGATGCATGACTTAAATAAATCAATTGACAAGAATACTCATTTAGTCACATTTCACTTGTAAGTATCTAATCTCTTCTGTAAACTCAGCATTCAGCAGGTCAGCTGAGGAATAGGAAGAATTCAGATTCCAGTGGAGCAAAAGTTTCCGAAAGTACAGATATAGTTACATTTGCTGATGTGGCTGGAGTAGATGAGGCAAAAGAAGAGTTGGAAGAAATTGTGGTATGGATCCTACAGTTTGTTGGTACTGGTAGTACAGGCAGCAGTTGTATGATCTATCTATTCAATTGAAGGGAAATAAGCTGGTTCCATACACACTTTTTTGTTCAGGAGTTTCTAAGGAACCCAGAAAGATATATTCGTCTTGGTGCTCGTCCTCCTCGTGGTGTCTTATTGGTTAGTTCTGCAATTTGCTTTTAGCATTGTGACTCATATTTCACAATTGTGTTTGTTACCATAGTGTAATTCTTTATCTACAGGTGGGGCTTCCAGGGACTGGAAAGACACTTCTTGCAAAAGCCGTAGCAGGGGAAGCTGAAGTCCCATTCATAAGTTGTTCAGCTAGTGAATTTGTGGAGCTATATGTAGGCATGGGAGCAGCTCGAGTACGTGACCTATTTGCTAGGGCCAAAAAGGAATCGCCGTCAATTATTTTTATTGATGAGGTAACCTACAGATCCAAGATATGATCTAATTTCATGTATTGAAATGTATGCTAACCCCTTTCTGTTTGGCTTGTCTTTGTAGATTGATGCCGTTGCAAAAAGCCGTGACGGTCGATATCGCATTGTCAGTAATGATGAACGCGAGCAGACACTAAACCAATTGCTCACGGTAGGACTGTCCTCTTATTTCTTGAGTGTTCACTAAAATAGCTGCATCTCAAGTTGGGACCCAATTAAAGCATCTTCCTATACTTCTTTTGGCTGATGAGCGATTCTATACTCAGACAAACTGAAATGCAGAACTTAAGCATATTAAGGAATTTTGAGCTGCCCACTACTTCGTACTTGATGCAGCTTAATCGTGCAATATAGATTTGTAACTAGAAAGAGTAGAAACACTATCGTTATTGGTTTAGCTGCTCGTAATTTCGGGGCTTCTGCAGGAAATGGATGGATTTGACACCAACTCAGCTGTCATTGTACTGGGGGCAACAAACCGAGCTGATGTTCTGGATCCTGCCCTTCGGCGCCCTGGGAGGTTCGACCGTGTAGTTATGGTTAGTTTTCCTTTCTCAACAAGATATATTATATTCATATTCTTGTCTGATGTCACTAATGTCTACATGACAGGTTGAAGCTCCTGATAGGTTTGGAAGAGAATCAATTCTTAAAGTTCACGTGAACAGAAGAGAGCTTCCACTTAGTAAAGATGTAGATCTTGCCGATATTGCTGCAATGACAACTGGTTTTACTGGGTAAAACATATTCTACCAATTTCTGCATCTTAACCTTGTAGAGCTTTCAAATTGATATGTTATTTTCTTTACAGAGCAGACCTTGCAAACTTAGTAAATGAAGCTGCTTTGTTGGCTGGGAGATTAAATAAAGAGATAGTGGAAAAGATTGACTTCATCCGTGCTGTTGAGCGCTCTATAGCCGTATGTTGTTTTTCTATCTCATCTTTTTTCAAATGTTTTGTTTCTACATAAAGCACCTTTATAGTACGTAATTTGAAATTTCTGTCCGGACTGCATTATGCTTAAGATGCAACATTCTTGTTTCGTATCTTTATTAAACCATGACACGCGCAGAGTTCTGCAACATATGCATCATCTGGGAAACCATTCCATGTATCATGTTTTTTTGTTACTTCTCTGCATGTCATTTGATATGTCAGTAATCATATTCAGGATTTTTTTGAAGGGGGCATCTTTCTGTTGATGTCCTCTTTTTCTATACTTTAGATGCTAGTCAAAGTTCCTGATGCTGCTGTGCCGGAAGCTAATTTTTAAGTTTATGTTATCAGGGAATAGAGAAAAAACATGCAAAATTGAAGGGTAACGAAAAAGCTGTTGTTGCGCGGCATGAAGTTGGCCATGCACTCGTTGGAACTGCTGTAGCAAATCTTCTGCCTGGGCAGCCACGTGTGGAGGTTTGAACTTAAGCAACTACTGAAAAAACAGTCTGAGAAAAAGATTAAATTTGACTAACATTTAATGCTAACTTTTTTAACAGAAATTAAGTATATTGCCAAGATCAGGAGGTGCATTAGGCTTCACGTACACCCCTCCCACCACAGAAGATAGATATTTGCTCTTTGTTGATGAACTACGTGGTCGTCTAGTAACACTTCTGGGCGGGCGGGCAGCAGAAGAAATTGTTTTAGAAGGACGAGTTTCCACTGGTGCGCTTGATGACATAAGGCGTGCTACTGACATGGCTTACAAAGCTGTAGCAGAATATGGTCTTAATCAGCGCATTGGTCCAATATCAGTTGCTACGCTGTCAAATGGTGGGCTAGATGACTCTGGGGGCTCTCCATGGGGAAGGGATCAGGTTTGCCTCAACTTTTCCTGCACCTGCAATTCAAACTAGTAAGCTACCATTTCAAGTCTCAAACTTGAAAACTAATTGCAGGGCCATCTAGTTGATCTTGTCCAGCGGGAAGTAAAAGTGCTTTTACAATCGGCGCTTGAAGTAGCTCTTTCAGTTATTCGTGCTAATCCTGCAGTTTTGGAAGGCCTGGGAGCATATTTAGAAGGTAAGTCGCCCAATTATCTGGATGCCTCTACATTATGTTTATGCCATTCGTTTTGCCTCATCAGATAAAAATTATAACTATTTAACACGTGGTGTAACTGCTGGTTACCATCGTACCTCTTTCAGAGAATGAAAAGGTTGAAGGCGAGGAGCTTCAAGAGTGGCTAAAGTCAGTGGTTGCACCAAAAGAGTTGACCTCTTTTATCAGAGGTCAGCAAGAGCAAGTTCTTCAGCTGGAACTGGAAGCAGGCTCGTAGCATAAAATTAATTACTTAACAGAACTAGCTCAGCAATTAAAATATACCGAGTTCCAAGGTATACAATGGAAAAGCTGCATGATGGGAACAGACCCTGTGACCTAGTGGTGGTGGGCCTGTTTAACCTCCCACCCACCCGGGCTAAGTCCTACAAACTGGCTCGGGTTGCCCTCCTATTCAGCCAATCCAGAGCTTTAGGACAATTTGAGAAAAAAAAAAGGAAACTACAGGCCCAAGTGATGATGTATATATCTATGGTTATGGTTTCTGGACCCTTGCTACAAAAGATTCAAGAAATGATTCATATTGAGTTGTAACATCAACCTTCCAAATATCAATAACGCTGTAACTGTAACATCAACCTTCCGAATATTGTAAGCGATTCAGCTTCGCATGCTGTTCAGAGATCAGGTGGGTGTTACACATGTAAAAGATTTTTCCCCTGAATTTTTTTCTCCTTTACATATTACATTACTACTATTTATCAATAGGGTATTACATATATGGACTGGTTCCTGTATCGATATATTTTCTCCATTATACTGCCGGCTTAAGTCCGTTATTTAACGCTGGACATGTTTTCCACATTCTGCTTCATTGAGAAGATCTATTTACAAGTGATTTCTTTATGGACGAATGTGATTCCTGAAGCTTTGATTCTCATGAAGCAAAAGGGGAACCTCGCAGAAAATTAATCCGGGTGAACGACCAACATTACCAAGAAGCCATAGTACTGCAAATCCCAACGTTACCAACAAGCTATAGTACACATTACCAACAAGCTAAAAAATAACAAATGCACGTTCAAGTGTTCAACTTCCAGCAACCCCAACATTATCAACAAGCTGTACTGCCTCCTTATCAAAAAAAAAAAAAAAAAAAAAAGGCTACTGCAAATCCCTTCATTCCAAACAGGCCCTGAAAAAATGTGCACATTCAACTTCCAGCAATCCCAATTACCAAGCAGCTACAGAACACAAGCTTTGATAGGATTGACCGTGTAACAGAACATTGACCTGTACTCTGATTTAATCTGACGCACAGCTCATGAGCTAAGTCGCAACAGAAAAGCACTCATAAGATAAGCAAGCAAAACTGGAATACCGTACAGCCAAAAACTTTATAAGATAAGCAAGCAAAACTGAAATGCCGCATAGTAAAAAACATAAAGATTAGCAAGCAAAACTGGAAACTGCACAACAGGTAAACGCAGTATGACGGTCAAAAGTACCAGCAAGCAAAACTGGAAACTGCACAACAGGTAAACGCAGTATGACGGTCAAAAGTACCGTCAACAGTAAGCGATGCCGCAAAAAGAAAGACAAAATATCACGAGTACCCAAGAAATAGCATTAAGCAACATATAGAACACAAATCAGTCTAAGCAACTGCTCAAAATAACATGATAGTATTCCATCGAAGACACTTAAGGTACATTCACCATCTTCCAAGCAAGCACAATGCACCTAAAAACCTATAGGAGATGCCAATCAAACCCCTCATTTCTTCTTGGCAGCAGCCTTGGTAACCTTGGCGCCAGTGGGGTCCTTCTTCTCCACGCTCTTGATGACACCAACAGCAACCGTCTGCCTCATGTCACGAACAGCAAAACGACCAAGAGGAGGATACTCAGAGAAGGTCTCAACAACCATGGGCTTGGTGGGAATCATCTTCACCATACCAGCATCACCATTCTTAAGGAACTTTGGCTCCTTCTCGAGCTCCTTGCCAGATCGTCTGTCAATCTTGGTAACAAGTTCAGCAAACTTGACAGCAATGTGGGAGGTGTGGCAGTCCAGCACTGGGGCATAGCCGTTGCCGATCTGCCCAGGGTGGTTCATGATGATGACCTGGGAGGTGAAGCTGGCAGCCTCCTTGGCAGGGTCATCCTTGGAGTTAGAGGCTACAAACCCACGCTTGAGATCCTTCACAGCAACATTCTTGACGTTGAAGCCAACATTGTCGCCAGGAAGGGCCTCCTGGAGAGCTTCGTGGTGCATCTCAACAGACTTCACCTCAGTAGTCAGGCCAGATGGACCAAAGGTGACAACCATACCAGGCTTGATGATACCAGTCTCAACACGGCCAACAGGGACAGTTCCAATGCCACCAATCTTGTAGACATCCTGAAGGGGGAGACGCAGGGGCTTGTCCGAAGGCCTCTTGGGCTCGTTGATCTGGTCAAGAGCCTCAAGCAGAGTTGGGCCCTTGTACCAGTCAAGGTTGGTGGACCTCTCAATCATGTTGTCACCCTCAAAACCAGAGATGGGGACAAAGGCAATCTTGTCAGGGTTGTATCCCACCTTCTTGAGGTAAGATGAGACTTCCTTCACAATCTCATCATAACGGGCCTTGGAGTACTTGGGAGTGGTGGCATCCATCTGAACAGAACAGAATATTAGATGCAGGCAACTTAAAATGAAACAGGTGATAACAGCACCATGTATGCAAAACAACAGCACATTTGCAAGTACATCATAAAAAAAATCCAACTGCTCCAATTTATGACCTTGATACCCTAATAATCCACATTTAAATGTTCAGTAATGCTGAAAGCGTACCCCAACTACATTTGAGAAAATATCATAAAGGACCAGCTAGCCCAACATGGTTCGATAAACTTATCCAAAGTCAGCATGCGGACTATCCACATTTCATTAAACTAATCCCTGCCTCATGTTACATAAAATGTGGCATCACAACTGCAGTGTTAATCAGTATAACAAGCACTGTATAAACTACATCACCATCATTGCATTATTCTCACATGGGAAACAAACAGTGCATGCATGTGTCTAAGCAGCATGCCAAATCTGGTCTATGGAAATAAGCACCAAATCAATTAAAGCATGACTAGAATTAACTGTATGCAAACGAGTAAGTAGTTCTGGAACTCTACCTTGTTGCAGCAGCAAATCATCTGCTTCACTCCGAGAGTGAAAGCAAGGAGAGCATGCTCACGGGTCTGGCCATCCTTGGAAATACCAGCCTCAAAACCACCAGTGGTGGAGTCAATGATGAGGACAGCACAGTCAGCCTGAGAGGTACCAGTAATCATGTTCTTGATGAAGTCACGGTGTCCAGGGGCATCAATGACTGTGCAGTAGTACTTGGTGGTCTCAAACTTCCACAGGGCAATGTCGATGGTGATACCTCTCTCACGCTCAGCCTTGAGCTTGTCAAGAACCCAAGCATACTTGAAGGACCTCTTGTTCATTTCAGCGGCTTCCTTCTCGAACCGCTCAATCACACGCTTGTCAATACCTCCAAGCTTGTAGATCAGGTGACCAGTTGTGGTCGACTTTCCAGAGTCGACATGGCCAATGACCACAATGTTGATGTGACTCTTCTCCTTTCCCATGGCTAAAAGTCTGCAGATTATAGGGAAATATAATTAGCAGCTAGGAGAGGTACATCTTGACAGTAGAACATCCAGATACTTGCAGGTTATACAGCATTCAGATCAATATCAATCGAACCGGATAATTAATAGTGTAAACATCACAGAGCTCATCCAGACAACTAAAACATCACGTCAGATTTAAATATGCCATCAGTTCAATTATCCAATTATAAGCTATCACACTTCATAACTGGATGTGAAGGATACCTCTAAAAAGGGTAGATGTGATGTGTGGATCGCAGTATTCAGATCAACAACGTCAAACAAAAATAGACCAGATGTACGACATATACTGGATAACTAGTAGATCTGACCTAGACAACTGAACTAAGAGTCTGCCATCAGTTCAATTTTGAGATTATACCCTCGCACTACCTAAATAAGATGAGATATACAAGACCCACGCACTTCTAGATGGATATTCAAGAGCACAATCAGCACCAAATATGAAATCTAGCGCGACTGCAACTAGGAAGCAAACGAGTCGAGCTAGAACGATGTGATGAATTAACTGCTAAAAAGTACTCAGTAGACAGGATTCATCAACAGAACCCTATTAGCTTGGATCCGGTCAAGCATATAAGATCGGACCAGCAGCAAAGAGACGATGAAATTACTCCCCTACTGGCTACTACGACTACATCGAAAAGATCTAAAAGGCTCTTGAAAGCAGATTAATCGAGCTCAGGATGCAAAAAAAAAAAACAAAGCCCGGGAGTAAAATCATCCGAGAACCCATAAATCTATGGAAACGAGCGCAAAACTCAGATGTGTAGCGCTAGAACAGGAAGATACTCGCAGATCTAAAGCTAAGCCTAACGATATACCTTAGCTAGGCACGGGGGCGGATCTGGAGACTCACCTCGCGGAGAAGAGGGTACCGAGAGACGGCGGCTGCGGGGCTGAGGATGAGAAGGGAGCGAGGGTTTGGGCAGCGCCGAATGCTCCAGTATATAGGCGGCGGCGGGAGCTAGGGTTCCTTCCGGGCCGCCCGGGCCGTTCTGACAGCCGTCGATGTGAAGGAATGAAGGATCCTGTCCGTTGGCAACTGGCTCGATTTTTAGTAATTTCGTAGGGCTCACGATTAGTTTAAGCCGATAATGCCCTTTCGGACTCGCGCCGTTGTGAGCTGTCCGTCGCTGGGAGAACTGAGTATTAAATACTCCTAAATGATAATAGTATAAAGGATAATTGGAGAAAGTGCATGGATCATACTGTACCAGAATGTTGATGGTCTGTAAGATAAATTTGTAACCACTTGCTCTGTTTATTAGCCGGCAATATTGCCAAGACCAGAGCACCTGCCTTAGATTTTTGTCTGCTTTTTCATACTAGCCGATAACGAGTAACATGCAACCTAAGTGCTTCATGGATTTTTTTTTTATCTGTTCAAAGAGCACTCAGGTTTTGGTGAAACAATATGACGGTTCACTGTTGTAGTTCTTTAAGGTCAATGGAAAGTTTAACATTTTGCATGTTGCATGTGTAAATTACAATTCGTTGATGTTTCTCGTGGAGTCATTTTTTGTATTTAAATTTATAATGTGTTCTGTTTTTAGCAAAAAAGCACTCAGATGTCATGCTTAATTATAATTTTATTTGTTGAAATTGACAGCTTATGGCTGCAGCCTACTCAATGAATACAAAAATGAGGTCCAATTCATTTGCAGCAGACTGCTTTTATTAAGGAGGTAGCACACGGTTTCTACTTTGTATTTTCAGTGCTTACCGTTATCTTGTAAGTTTCTTCGTATGATGCTGGTGTAAATGTCAAGGCAATTACAAACTTTAAGTAACCATAAAGTTCTCCATTCGACACTTGATTTTCTTTATATTGTTTTTTCCTTTGGAAACTACAAACTAGGTAATTTTACAATCTGACGCACGCATCTGCATCATGTGCCTTTTTACTGTCGCTTGTTTTCTTATGCCGCTGTATTAAGTTCGTCATCCCTAATACGTATACATGCCACCCTTCCTCGTTTGTCTGATCCTCCATCTTCACGAGGACGACCAAAGTGCTCGTCTTGCCTGTATTCATTGCTTTGTCAAAACAGAACATTTGCTTGAACTTGCATACGTTACAATTCATTGTTTTGTCAAAACAGAACACACATTTCAGCTCCTTTGTCTTGTTGATGGAAGTAGATGGTTTGTCTTTTCTCCTCGGCGAGCAGTATTTTACTTGTAACCGGCCGGTTTGTTTTGTCATTGGCGTTTTCTTCTCTTTTCTTTTTTCTTTTGCGCAAAATTGGCGTTTTCTTTTTACAGTGACACTAGCAAGGTGGCCCGCGCAAATTGCGCGGGAAGCTAGCCTTTTTATGCTTAAATTTGGGTACTTTATTTTAGAATGAATAAAAAATAAAATAGTTTTATTTATTCGTGTCATTATAACCTACCAAGTTATTGTATCATTTTTGGAGGATGAATTCAGGAGAAAAGAAATATAGGAACAAAATTTTTTATTTATATTACTGAGGACCCAGTGTGTCCGAGGACCGGTGGATGGTCGCTTCCTGGTGTGATGAGTGATTGACAACGTGGTGTGGATTGACGTTTCCCTTGGCTTAAGTATTGCAGGTGTAGAATGCGGCTTGGTTGCATTGGTGCAGGTGAAGAACAGGCGCGAAAGGTCTTAGCCATGGCGGCCTCCGAGGAGCGGAGAGACAAGTAGGCTTGGTTCGAGGGACCCGATGGCCGGTGGATCAAGTGCGGTTCACATGCTGGCAAGAACGAGCAAGGGGACGTGGTTCCGGTGCGAGGTAGCGGCTCACAACCGAAGCTCGTACGCGGACGAGAAGCCGGCGCAAGGTGGCGGCTAACAACCGAAGTTTGCGCGCGGGGTTTGGTGATTTGGCCACAAAATCATCGGTGGACGGTTTCCCTTGGTTTGGGCCTCAAAACCAAGGACCGAGGACTCGACGAGGCGGACTTGGGCAGCTGGGCCTGGCTGGGCTGTCAGGGGCGGTTTAACCGCCCCCCAGGGCCGGTTTAACCGCCCCCCCTGGGCTGGCCCAAAACCGGCGTCGAGGAGCTTCGATCCGGAGGACACGCGGCGTGACTGCAAGGCTTGCGTCGGAGGGAAGCTAGCTTGCAGTGGAAGGTGCCCGAGCCGGAAAATATCTGAAGACCAAATGTCAAATTTGCCCCTGAGGGGTATGTATCACTTAGGGGTAGTTTAGTCTTTAGGACACCACCACTTGGACTACTAATAGGCCCCTTCAGGGCTGGTGGCTGTCATCTCTCTAGTTATCTCTTTAGGTTTTACTTTGAACTTGTTTTCCCCTTCATCCCCTCCACCTAGAACTACTTCGAATCATTCCTAGTTTGTATAGGTGAATTCATGGTTATGTGATTGAGTTTGTGCTGCTCATCTTTGTGCCATGATTTGATTTCCCGAGCTCCCTTTTCTTTTTCTATTTTCGTGGGTATTTTCGGAGCTATTTTTGGGGATTTTCGTTCTTCTTGTTCCCGAGCGTTTTCTCTCGGATTTCTTTGGGGGATTCACGTATGAGTGCCTTGTGCCTCTTTTGCTGGTGATCCTTTGCCCCCAAACGCCGAGAATCGCTCTGGATTTGAGATTTTCGGGATGAACTCGAGGTCATGGTGTTCTTCGCGAGATCTGCGATTCCGGGAGTTGTACTGAGTTAGAGGCCGAGATCTTTTGGGAAAACACTCCACTGGAGGTCTAGATCATCTGACCAAAATCTCGCCTCAAGAGCTCAAGCGGTTTGGGAGATCCACTTTTGTTTTGACTTTTACCCGAGGCTCCCAGGCCCGGGCGGTTTAACCGCCCCCCTGGCCGGTTTAACCGCCCCCCCTGGGTGTGTTAGATCGAGCCGAGTTTCGGGTCGTTTTGGTGTTCGATTCGATTGGTTCGAGTTCCGCTGCTCGTTTCTTGTTCCTAGGGTCAGTAGCTTGACAGTGGCTACGTGATCTTGGCAAGATCGCTCTCGGAGGTTTCGGAGTTGGTTTGGGAGAATAGCCGGATTGTTTGGAAAGATTTTTTATCGGCTCCCATTCACTCCCCCCCTCTCTGGTCGCCGTTTCGGTCCTTCAATTGGTATCAGAGCCGGTTACGGGTCTTTGCGACTCTAACCAGTCTAAGATCCAAAGATGGCGTACCAAGATCGGGGTTCCGGGCCTCCGCACTTCGATGGGAAGAACTACCCGAACTGGGTTGCGCGTATGGGCGCTTTCTTGCGAGGCAAAGGAAAGTTGCTGTGGGATGTGACGAAAGATGAAAACTATGTCAATCCCACCAACTTAGATGCCCAGGATGCAAAGGATAGATTTGAGGCGAATGCCCGAGCTGTTGACTACTTGTTCCGTGCTTTGTCTGCCGAGGAGTTTTGAGGTGTTTGG
>CM027123.1:9887497-10066882 GCA_015476505.1 Urochloa ruziziensis | reverse complement strand
CAACACGCGTTCTTCTCCTCCCTACATCTTGTCTTATGCCCTCAATTTCATCCCTTCATTCAGAGAAATTGGAATTTAGTAATAAATTATACTACGTGGCTTATAATTTGGCATTCCACATCTTTTCTAAGCTCACAAATAAGTCTATCCCAAATTCATAAGGTGGGAGATGGAAATGAATTCTATACATCCATACTATATTCATAGGGTGGGAGATAGAATGATAGGATCACTCTATTATATTCATAGGGTGAGAGATACAAAGATAGACTTCTTTATAGGGTGAAGATAGTATGAATTCCAATTCCACTAAAAATAAAAGGATCCAAATACACCCTGTCCCATGTCTACCTACCATATACACCAAGTTTATGCCGACCATTCTTGTTCCATGTCTACCTACCATATACACCAAAATTTGTTTTATATTTTATTATGTTTGTAACTAAGCTCGTATACCAAAAAGTCAGAAGAGAGTTGAATAAGGGTACACATGCCCCCTCCCATGCAGAGATTTGAGAGTCACTGAATTAACTTTGAAATCTAAGCTCTATTTAGTTTGTTTCGTGGTAACCACGTTATGCCCATATGTATCGCAAATTGTAGCTGACGAATCATCCACCATAGTCTTCTTGGGGTAAAACAAACAAAAAGGCATTGCAAAGTCAACGTGTGGCGGACGAATCACCCACCGCACTTTTGTGGGGTAAAAATAAATAGGAGAACGACATGGATAGTTGCGGCGTGCCCAAACTAACAGTTGTTTGGTGACGCAGCACGCCACACTTGCATGCGACAAGTTCTGCCTATGATCCAAACTACGGATGAAAACAGATCAGATCGAAGCGAATAATATGTTTTTCACATCATCATCCACTGTTTTAGGATGCGAACAAAGAGAATATATACAGATGCAAAATTTTTAGGATATCGGAAGTGGCGCAGAGTGAGATCGGTGTTGGAGCGAACATGGATTAAAATAGTAGGATAACACATGCTTACATGTAGCTTTTTATGGTGCTCAATAATTTCTAAATCAAAGTCATAAAGCAGTGTCTCAAGTTCTAATTCAGGCTCGATTTGTACCATGTTGAGGCTACAAAAGTAGTCAGATCAAATTTTGCCCTACTCCGCATTCAGACACTGTCGGATTCAGATTATCCATATCTATACAGACATAAAAAAAACTCTCCTGACATCCACAAAATTCGGATTTGAACATCGGATGCGGAATTTATCCACGCTACTTTCATTCACATTCGAAACACAGTTTTTAATGTGATTAGTGTAAGATCCTATAAAAACCCCTCCTTTTGTAATAGAGACAATTTCATAGGCAGCAACAACAGAGCATTTTCCCCTTCAACTAGTAGATAAATATGTATGCAACCCAAATTTATCATCCATCATTTCCTTCAGAGTCAGACACATTCAAATAAATGAAGAACATCGACGCATAATAAGGACTATGGAGTCGTCCATTTCTCTAGCTTCCAGGTGTGAATTTCATACAGATGGGCGGTTTGATCTTGGCAAGAGAAAGCAGCGACGAAGGGAACGTCCATATGCCATCACCGCAGATGAGCCCCCGACGCGACCGCCGGCACCAGCAACGCGGCCTCCTCTCCGTCGATCCAGTGCCAGGCAAAGACCACCACGGTCCCCACCACCATGTCGACGGCGAAGCTGGCCCCGACGAGGAACGGCACGGCCATCGCCGTCGGCAGCGGCACGAACCTCGCGGACTCCGCCGGCAGGACATCCCTCGCCACGTTGGCGATCACCGCGAGCCCGAAGCAACCGACGCACAGCGACAGGCAGTGCCTGGGCAGCGCCGAGAATCCCCTGCGCCCCCAGGATCGCCATGTTCCTGTAGATGAGCGCGTACGGGCGCCTCCAGTACCCGTCCGGGTCGCCGAGGCCGTCGCCGAACGCCCTGTAGAAGAGCAGGAACGTGAGCGGCACGACGACGCAGCCCATGGCCGTCCCGGCGGCCTGCGCGGCGAGCATGGCCCGCGGCGAGGTGAGACGTGAGGTGGGCCGTCTTGAGGTCGTGCATGAGGTCGGCGGAGATGAGGACGAGCTGCTTGACGAGGCGCAGCCGACGAGCCCCGCCACGACGCCGTCGTCGCGCCCGGCCCACGCCGCGAGCACGAACAGGGCCAGCTTCCCGTAGCTGTAGCCCATGTTGATGTCCGTGAGCCCTGCGCCGTAGGAGTTGGAGAAGCCCAGCACGGGCGCCAGCGCGTAGGCGGCCACCACGTAGTACCACCGCACCTGACGGAACATCATCGGCATGGTGACCACCGCGATGACGCTCATCAGCGCGTACCCGGCGTACGCCAGCCACGCCGGGATGGAGTCCCGGTTGAACGCCTCGTCCCGCCGCCGATCCTCGGCCGCCGCCGCCGCGTTGTCCGAGTCGGACACTGCATCATCTCGCTCAACCATCAGATCAGAGTCACTTTGATTAATGTGCTGAAGAGTTTCAGGTACAAAGAAGCAAGAAGGTAGGGATTATTTCTGCTATTACCTCGGTTGTTGTTAGTACGTTTTAGTTTCGATCGTTCGTGCACGCTCTTTGCAGTGACGCCGAGGACCTTGACGAAGTGGTAGATGCCATCGCCCATGATCAGAGCTATGCACAGGAAGGACTGCACGGCAGAGCAAACGAAATGCTTAAGATATACTGACTGCCACATATATCAACACTGTCTAGAAGAATTCAGGTGAAATGGTATCGGTCAGCAAACCTTGTAGCCATACAAGCTGGTCATGCTGCTCTCCGGGACGTCTGCAGGGTACCAATCCCCCTTGCGCTTGCTGATGAGTGGCCACAGGATGCCCCAGGAGAGGATCGCGCCGAGGAGGGTGGAGAGGTTGACGAGGTGGGGGCAGATCATCCCGGCGCCGACGTACGTCATGCTGAAATCGAAGAAGAACCTGATCGCAGGCAACAGTCGTTCAGAGAGGTCTCCATTTTTGTCGATGAACTAGTATACGACGAGCATGACATGGAGGTTATTACGATTGCTTCCAGGCCTGGAGGCCAAACGTAGGGAACTGATCGAATCCGCAGGCACTGCCGCCGGTGTAGAACCACTGGAAGAAGCTCCACAGGAAGCTGAACCCGAAATACTTCAGGAATGAACGCACTTGCTTCCTGAAGTTGAATAATATCAGGACCCGTTTGTTTTAGAATCCTAGTAATAAATTATACTATGTGGTTTGGAATTTGACGACATTCTACGACTTTCTTAAGCTCACAAATAAACCTATCCTAAATTTTCATAGGGTGTGAGGTGGAAATGAATTCCATAGGATGGAAGATAAAAAGATAGGCTTATCTATCGGGTGGGAGATAAAAAGATAGGCTTATCCATCGGGTAGGAGATAAAAAGATAGGATCACTCTATTATATTTATAGGGTGAGAGATAAAAAGATAGACTTATTCATAGGGTGAGAGAGATAATATTATCATATAAATTCCAATTCATTCAAATTCTGACCAAACAAACGGACCTCGAGTGAAATCGTTCAGAATTTATGGATTACTAATCAATCGATCAGCTCCATAACACTGATTTAAACATAGAGAGACGGATAATCTCCACACGTACTCTGCATTCTTGTCTCCTTGAGGGGTGTGAAACCCGTTTATAAGAACAGCCGTCGCAGTCCCGCTCGGGTACGTTAACTTGTAGTCGATGACCAAGACCTGCAAAATCGGACATATCACGGTAAATTTTCAGCGGTCAATTGAGCAGAACAGGATTTTCACAGCCTGTGAAACGAGGCACGAACCTTTCTGAGGGGAATCAGGGTGAGGAGGCCGCCGAAGCTGCTGGCGACGAGGAACCCGGTTATCCACCCGACCCCTGGCTCCTTGACGCTCCCCGGCACGTTCCCCGGCGTGCCCACCCCGGCCGCCTCGTACGTCTTCCTGTTCAGCCCCAGCATGAACGACCCGAACCCTGCAGCATTAACCAGCCAAGTGTCACGACACGTGACGACGAAGCGCGTTGACGCGCGCGCATCCAAGCGGCGAGCGGCGCGCCACGAACGCGCGAGCGTGGCGGCCATGGATGGCAGAGGAGCGCAGGCTAGCGACGCGGGCGCATTGATGAGGTGGAAGGTTTTTTTTTTTTTGGGCACGTACCGCAGAGCGCCAGGGAGTAGCACGCGACGGCGCAGGTCTGGACGACGGTGTTCTCCTGGCGGGTGAATGGCCTCGCGGCGGCGGAGGAGGAGCGGAAGCCGAGGCGGGCGAGGGCGCCGGTCCAGCCGCGGAGCGCGAGGAAGGCGAGCAGCGCGGCGGAGACGTTCATGGTGGGGACGAACCCCGTGGTGAGGTTCAGCTTCATGACGATGACGGTGTACACGGACCCGATCAGCGCCGCGGCCACCAGCCCCCGCAACGTCAGCTGCTCGCGCCACGGCTGCTCTTGCTGCTGGAGCTCGAGCGCCGCCGCCGCCGCCGCAGCGGAGGCGGGCGGCGCGGCCCCGTGCTCGGGCTCCGGAGGACCCGCGCCGCTGGCGCCGGCCTCGCACTTGTTGACGATCTCGCCCGCGTGGTCGGCCTCCATGGGAGAGAAGAGCAGAGACCAGAGAGGACAAGAGGAGTCTGAAGCGGTTAGTGGTTCAGTACTTCGGCCTGCGCCAAATCCATTACAAGAAATGGACAATCCTTTGGATCCTCGGCATTTACGAACTTTATTGTTCGAGACGAGACGAGATGTCAGATGAAAGCACCACTTGTGAGTCAGCATGTTGGTGTGGCCAAACTCCAAAGTACGAGCGGCGTGCTGTACAGTTTTCCGAAAATAGAAAGCAAACAGGTGAGAGGTCAGCGTTTTTGTAGAGCAACGCGTGGACTGTCACTCTGACGCCTGAATGTTGCCAATGACGTGAAGGCTGGAACATGCGACAATTCGTATCCCATCATTGACACCATTGAAGCAAGAAAGAAGCAGCATGGATGGACATTACATACTGTGATCACTATCACTCGTTCATTTGTAATATTGTACAGCGAATCATTCATAAAGAACAGGTGGTCATCTGTCCATGTTCGGGCAACCTGATATCAACCGGCGGATACTGTAATTGCATATGCATCCTGACTTCGTGACTAAACGTGTCCAGAGGCCCACTGTCAGCATCAACGTTAGAGGACAGGACACTTGTATCAGTGGATCCCGTTGCCATTGGATTAGCCAGGCATGTTGATTACTTTGAAAGAGGGAAAGAATGAAATCTTTGTCTCCCATAGCAGAACAGAAATTGAATTCCTAGTGCAGTACGTTCTGACATTTCGTTCATTGGTTGTTGCCTCAAATGGAAAGACCCAAAAGAAATATGGGCTATGCTACAGCAAAGATAGTCAAGTAAGGTAATGCAAAAATTATTACATATTGTGGACTCTACTGTAGATTATGCGCAACAACAGATCAGCTGATCTACAAATCTCTAAAGTTCTGACTGCTGTTACTCAAATTGACAAATTTATTGCATCACAAATCACCGGTGAACTCTTGACCTGTATGGCTGTATCTCCCATTCTCCATTCCCGGATTATTTTGCTCAAATTCTCTAGCTTCCAGGCGTGAACTTCATGCAGACTGGTGGCTTGATCTTGGCGAGGGCTAGAAGGGAAGATGGGAACGTCCATATGCCATCTCCACAGATCAAACCAGATGCGACTGCAGGCACCATGAAGGCCGCTTCCTTCTTGTTCACCTTGTTCCAAACAAAGACGATCAAACTCCCAACGCACATATCAATAGCAAAGTTCCCACCCACAAGGAATGGCACCGCCATTGCCATTGGGAGGGGAACAAGTCTCCCATACTTGTGTGGTAGGACATCCCTGGCAACACTAAACATGAATGCGAATGCGAAGAACCCAACAGAGAGTGTAAGGCAATGCTTTGGCAATGCAGAGAAGCCCTCCACACCAAGGATTGCCATGTTCCGGTAGATCAACCCATATGGGGCCTTCCAGTAACCGTTCGGGTTCCCTATATCAAATGCGTTGTAGAAGAGCAAGAATGTGAGAGGCGCAACCATGCAGCCCATGGCCGTCCCAATAAACTGTGCCACGAGCAAGGATCTCGGCGATGTCATGGTCAAGTGGCCGGTCTTGAAGTCATGCATCAGATCCGCAGAGGCCAACACCAGCTGCTTCACTAGCGTGCCACCGGCGAGGCCAGCAATGACTCCATTGTCCTTGCCAGCCCAAGCTGCGAAAATAAAGAGCGCGATCTTGCCATAGTTGTAGGCCATGTTGATGTCAGTGAGCCCTGTTCCATAGGAATTGGCGAAACCAAGGAGAGGAGCGAGGATGTAGGCCACAATAACGTAGTACCACTTGATCTGCCGGAACATGATTGGAATGGTGATCACTGCAATAATGCTTAGCCCTGCATATCCGGCATAAGCCGCCCAAGCGGGGAAAGAACCCTCCTTGAAGATCTCATCGCGTTGCAGATCATCGAGTGGGATCATTTCATCTCCATTTGCCACTGTTCGTTATTCAATCAACAACAGCAAGTCATTTCAGAAGTGGTGAAAATTCATGCATCATGATTGAGTTTGCAGGATTCCTCGTTCCATACCTTTGTTGCTAGCACATTTCCGGTTTAGTCGGAAATGCAGGTTCTTAATTGTGACACCGAAGACTTTAAAGAAGTGGTAAAGACCGTCTCCCACGATAAGAGCTATGCAGAAGAATGCCTGGAAGGCAAACATTTGACATCTATTCAGTAACATATGCATATACTGCTATGCGACTACAGTATTGTACTATACATCTAAAATGCAATACTACTACCAATATGTTAGTTGGTGAGAGAAGAGAGACCTTGTAACCATATAGGCTTTTCATACTGCTTTCTGGTACATTTGCAGGGTACCACTCCCCTTTCTGTTTGCTGATGAGTGGCCACAATATCCCCCATGACAAGATTGCACCAAGGAGGGTGGAAATGTTCACAAGGTGCGAACAAATCATCCCAGCACCAACATATGTGAGGCTAAAATCAAAGAAGAATCTGCGACACCCGAAGAAATTTAGAATTACATAGCCTTACATGCTGCAAATTATGGAGATATTTGACGAACAATTAGAAAAGTATGTATATTTACGTTTGTTTCCAAGCCTTGAGACCAAATGTAGGGAACTGAACAAAACCGCAGATATCGCCACCTGTATAGAACCATTGGAAAAAACTCCATATGAAGCTGAGCCCGAAATACTTCAGAAATCCATGGACTTGCATCCTGGCATCAGAAGTAAATTAGTTCATTTGGGTCGCTTATTTGTCAAGGGATGCTTTGAGGCAAAGGCAGCCTAAAGATGAACCTAAGAGAGGTGGGGTGATAAAACCCATACTTTGCATTTTTGTCTCCTTGTTTGGTGTGGAAACCGTTTATGAGAACAGCTGTTGCAGTTCCACTCGGGTAAGTTAACTTGTAGTCAATGACTAAAACCTGAAAAATATCATGTAAAACGAGTGACACTATTGATAAAAAAAGTTAACCCAAGGCCCCAAAATATTCTGTTACATTTGTAAGCATTGCAGCTACCACCAAATTGATAGCCTTGACAGACAGTGAGACAGTTGGTCAAACAAATCATAGAGCACCAGTTGGGTGCAATATTTGACCTCGCTACCTAAGAGGTGGCAAATTTAGTATGAAATAAACACCCATAGTCTTTTGAACGGCACAAAATTTATAACATGGGTTCGGCACTTGAGGTTGGTAATAATAATGTTGAAAAAACATAAAAAATGTATATGGGCATCCAACTTAGTTCCCATTGAGCCTATGCATGTCGTGTTCATAACATGTATGCCATCTTAATCTCTGAAAGGCTTAATGCCACTTTGAATGAAGAAGGAAAAAACACCTTTGAAAAATTCTTCCTCCATTTAAATAAAATTACAAGGCATTTTGCTTTGCAGGTAGACCAAAGGAAAAAAAAAAGCAAAGAAAATGACTACATTACCCCTCACTGTTATTATCTAAAGACTATTCTATGCATATGCATGTAGAGCAATTTACGAGAGAAAATTAAACATATGCACCTTTCTTAGAGGAATCAAAGTCAGAAGGCCCGAGAAGCTGATCGCCGCCATGAACCCAGCCATCCAGCCGAATCCAGGGTCTTTGTAGCTCCCGGCACGTTGGCCGGCGAGTTCCCAGACAGCTCATATGTCTTCTTGTCCATGCCCAGCAGCGTGGAGCCAAACCCTCCTACAAGTGCACGCACGAATATATCAGTCAACGATAACTCACAACCGTTACAACATTCATCCCGGTCCAGGCGGAGAGGATGCGAGCAAAGCATAGCAGCTGACCGCCGAAGGAGATGGTGTAGCAGGCAACGGCACAGGTCTCAATGACACAGTTCTCCTGGCGTGTGAAGGGGCGATGCGCGATGCCGAGGCGCTCCAGCGCGCGCGTCCACCCACGGAGCACAAGGAAGGCGACAAGCGCCACGGAGACGTTCAGCGTGGGGATGTTGCCCGTGGAGAACACCAGCTTGAAGACAATCACAGTGTAGACGAACCCAATCAGCAGCGCTGCCACCATGCCGCGCAGCGTCACCTGCTCCCGCCATGGCGGCACGTGCTCCTCCTCACGACGAGCCGCTGAGGGGTCGGACTCCATGTCCTCCGGCCCCGCTTCGTGCTTCTCGATCTCGTCGCCGCCGGCGCCCCTGCGGTCCATGGCGTGGTCCATGGCGGCGGGTGTTGCTGCTTGCCTGCCTCTGTCTTGCTCCTAGGCAGCACGAAGCCACTGGACGAGGAGAAGCAGAGTGTCAATGTTAGAGATTTATATAGGGAAATCTTTGCTAAAATGTCAACTCGTTTGGAAAAAAATCCCAAATGATTTTTCTTATGTCGAAGTAGTTTATGTATCAGGAGATAATCAAATGAACTGTTCTTCTGTATTCTAATCTCAGTTCATCACTTGCAAATTGCAATCACTACTAGGATCCCAGAAGTTTTTTCGTCACGAAAAAAATATATCAAGAAACTTTCAAGTCGTCGCATAATTAATTACTTAATTAGCTGCCGAGAGAGTTGTTAGGGGAAGAGGGAAAGCGACTTCAGCGAGTTGAGCAGTGACAGCATTTTTCTTGCCGTCTTCTCATAATTCATCTCGCTGAGATTGATGGAAGGTTGCCAATGACTTGTACTCAGGTAAGGTGGTAACCAACAATAATGTCCTACAAGCAACTGGAAAAAAAAAGTTTAAGAACGAGCAACCAGTCAGAGGCTAATTGACAAATAAACATATACCACTTGCCAAACCCGCAAAAAAGAAGAAAGTCAGACGAGAGAAGTGTACACTAAACAAGGACTAAACCTGGCTGTGAAAATGGTATTTAGCAGGCATAACAGAGTCTGGTAGAGCAAGCAACATGCCTTCCGAAAGTCAACCTAGAGAAATGGACACCAATATAAACAAGGATTAGACAGCTCCCAAACCATGATTTAATGACGATAATGTTGCACTAATCAAGCTTCATGGACATGAAATGTTGAGTGCTAGCACAATGCCAATTCAGCTTTAGCAGGATGGAGCTCATATGTTGCCATCTTTGAAGCAAGAAAAAATACTGCACAAGCTATATTATGCAGAATATTGTACACTCTGACACTACATATTCACCCAGCTTTATGCACACAAACATGATAACAAAAGTACAAGTACAAAACCAATTATCATGGGGTGTTGGTTAGCCGTACTGCAATTGTCACCCCTTGAAAACAAAATTGTGGATCATACACAACAACATATTAGCTCTACATATCTCCAGTCATATAGCTTCTGAAAAACGACAACTATGACTTGAGAATGTACTGCATCACAAATCACCAGTGGAATGTATCTCCCACATATTAGCTCTACATATCTCCAGTCATATAGCTTCTGAAAAACGACAACTATGACTTGAGAATGTACTGCATCACAAATCACCAGTGGAATGTATCTCCCATTCCCCATTCCTACATTATTGCACAGATTTAATAGCTTCCATGTGTGAACTTCGTGCAGATTGATGGCTTGATCTTGCCAAGAGCAAGATGGCAAGACGGGATATAAATAAAAGGCATAATGATTCAATTGACATGTTTAACAATCTCGCATGGTATTGGTTATGGGATCATAAATCAGTGAAAATATAGACATGCATGATGACATGAGTTGTCATATGTATGCATGGTTAAGTGTATAGAAACATGCGTAACCAAGAAATTATCAGACAACAATCCTCAAATTTGAACATAAATATTTTGTTTATGAAGAGACATGGTCTAAATCCACAAATAATTCGAAGGAGTTGAACAGCTGGCAAGCTTGATGATACGTAGTCAGACCAAAGCAATATTTTTATATGATCGTATGAAGCAGCCATGTAGCATCTGTTTTGGCAGACTTAATATTGCGCCTAACATGAGCAGGAGTGATGCCAGTTGCAAGAGGCTTACAATATTTCATTCAGTTTACCATAAGCGTGAGCTAAGGTCCACTGAAGCTTAGTAAGCAACACCTAAAACTCTGCGAACCTTCTACATCTAGGCAGGCATACAGCGTCAAATTACCGGACTTATTTTCGACACATGATCGATTCATTCAGACACTCATCTTTCAGCAGAAAGCACAAATTCTTCTACACACGCACAGGTGAAAGTGAAACAGCACATCGAGGAAGGGGTATGGGAATTCGGTCCAACCAGTAGGGCTGTAGGGGAGGCTGGAAGGGCACCCCGGGACGGAGCTGACCACCGGAGGGAGTAGAAAAGTGGAGAAACCCCGGCCGGCAAGGGAAGGAGGCGACGGCACGGCCGATGCCGGCTAGCCATGAATCTAGGGTTAGTTCCGAGCTTGCCGGCCATGCGCCAAATCGGAGGGACGGTGGCGCCGATGGAGAACACTGCCGGCGGCGCTGCGGTAAAAAGCGCAGGCGGCGAGGGCCGAGGGGGAAGGGGCGGCGGCGCGTTAGGCAGAGGAGCTAGGGGTAGGGGAAGGGCCCGTGGGGGCCTGCTAGGGTAGTGAGTTGGACTTGTGGATCGGTTTGGCCCATTGGGAAAAGAGGGACGGGCTTCAAATGAAAAGCCCAAATGAAGTAGTAGGAGAAAAGAGATTTATAAGTAGTCTAAAAAAAGAGAGAGATTTTTTTTAAAAAAAAAGGGAAAACTCATCAAGTGAGGATAACAGCGACCACGACGATAGTTAAAAGAAACATAGGATTATTGTTTACAATGTTTACATACCTCTATATCGTCTAAAACGTATTTGTTGACGCAAAAATCAGGCGAAGACCTCTCTCACGATCCTCAGGGCTTATATTTATACCTTGTAATTACAACTCCTAACCGGTTACGACATACACAAAACTCAAAAAAAATTCTCTAAATCAACAACTTGTAACAGACTATAACTCAACTATTAAAAGATACAAAAAACCAGCCCATTAACGGCCCAATTCAAGCTTAACAAGCCACCGACGCCTTCTCCTCCAAATCGGACTTCACTCAATTCTTTCGCCCTTTTTCTGATTCTGAAACCCCATCGCACAGTCTGATTCGATTTCAATTGCTTTATCCGATTTGCACTCCATTGCATTGTTCGATTCCGATTCAGAACCCCTTCTTTTTTCCTTTTGACGTCGGCTCTACACTGTCGAAAAACGGCGTCAACGGTATTTTTAGGGGAAAAAGATGTTATCACTAACTAAGTTAGCATAATCAAAGTATTGTTCTCTTTCAATTTCCCTCTTAGAGCATCTTCAAGAGTCTTTTTAAAACTCACTCTCTAAATCATCATTTAGAGAGTCATTTGCATAAAAAGCGTTTTCTATATCTTTATGTTTTCCGACATCTCTACTATATCGTGCAAGCACTCTAGAGGGCTATTCTCTTTTCTATATTTGGCTAGCGAGAAATTCGGAATAGAGAGTGGCTATGTTTGAATAACCAAATAGAGAGGTTGTTGAAAGGTACGCTTTTAATCAAAATCTCTAAAACTAGCAATTAAAAACGATTTAGAGAATTTTTGGAGTTGCTGTTCACAAGTCAACCATTCAAAATACAACATTATAGAGTGTATATGAGTTTCAAATCATTTTTGCTCAAGCGTGCTAAAACAAAAAAAAATTGTGCTCTATACAACAAGCTGAATGCAACACTTAAAAGCACTACTATCTATTTTAAATAAAAACTTTGAATTGTTAGAGTTTCAAATATATATTAATTTTCAAATATCTTTTGAGATATAAGGAGTTTTAAAATACACATGCCTGTGGCACGTACACTTCTACTAGTTATCCTTAAAAAAGAGATTTATAAGTAATAAGTTAACTAATGAAAAAATTATTCCACACTGTGTGACTCTTTAGTCTCTGCCATTTTTTTAAATGACTCGGTGGCACTGCTGAAGTACGTATATTTCGCGAAGAAAGGCTAATAGACATATAGATGCATTCAAGTAAATATCATTCCACAGGCTGTATCATGTCAAATGTTGTACACACTACATTCACCCAACTTTATGCCTTTATGCACACAAATGTGATTATTACAAATGTACTGGAACACTACAAAATCAATTAGTACGGAAGTACTGGTCAGCCGTGCTGAAATCCTCACCCCTTCAAAACACAATTGTGGATTCTGCACAACAACATATCAGCTCTAGAAATCTCCGAGTTCACATGTAGCTTTTGAACTGTAATCAACGAGACTTGACTTGAGAAATTTATTGCATCACAGACCACGAGTGAACCCCTGAACTGTATCTCCCATTCTCCATTCCTTGATCATTTCGCCCAAATTCTCTAGCTTCCAGGCGTGAACTTCATGCAGATTGGTGGCTTAATCTTGGCAAGAGCAAGAATGGAAGACGGGAACGTCCATATGCCATCTCCACAGATCAAACCGGATGCGACTGCAGGCACCATGAAGGCCGCTTCCTTCTTGTTCATCTTGTTCCAAAGAAAGACGATCAAACTCCCAACGCACATATCGATAGCAAAGCTCCCACCCACGAGGAATGGCACCGCCATTGCCATTGGCAGGGGCACAAGTCTCCCGTACTTGCGCGGCAGGACATCCCTAGCAACACTAAAGATGAATGCGAACGCGAAGAACCCTGCGGAGAGTGTAAGGCAATGCTTTGGCAATGCGGAGAAACCCTCCACACCAAGAACCGCCATGTTCCGGTAGATCAGTCCGTATGGGGCCTTCCAGTAACCGTTCGGGTTCCCGATGTCAAACGCATTGTAGAAGAGCAAGAACGTGAGAGGCGCAACTATGCAGCCCATGGCCGTGCCAATAAACTGTGCCACAAGCAAGGATCTCGGCGATGTCATGGTCAAGTGGCCCGTCTTGAAGTCATGCATCAGATCCGCAGAGGCCATCACCAGCTGCTTCACCAGCGTGCCGCCGACGAGGCCAGCGATGACACCATTGTCCTTGCCAGCCCAAGCTGCGAAAATGAAGAGCGCGATCTTGCCATAGTTGTAGGCCATGTTGATGTCAGTGAGCCCTGTTCCATAAGAATTGGCGAAACCAAGGAGAGGAGCAAGGATGTAGGCCACAATAACATAGTACCACTTGATCTGCCGGAACATGAATGGAATGGTGATCACTGCAATGATGCTTAGCCCTGCATATCCAGCGTAAGCTGCCCAGGCAGGGAAAGAACCCTCCCTGAAGATCTCATCACGTTGCAGATCGTCGAGTGGGATCATTTCATCCCCATTTGCCACTGTTCATTATTCAATCAATCAACAAACGGCAAGTCATTTTCAGAAGTGGTGAAATGTTGCAAAATTCATGGATCATGATTAAGTTTGCAGGACTCGTCTTTACTCACCTCTGTTGCTAGCACGTTTTTGGTTTAGTCGATCATACAGGCTCATAACTGTGACACCAAAGACTTTAAAGAAGTGGTAAAGACCGTCTCCCATGATCAAAGCTATGCAGAGGAAGGCCTGGAAGGAAAAAAAATTGACTTCTATTCAGTGAAATATTTATATACTATGCGACTACAGCATTTCACTATGCATCTAAAAAGCAATAATACTACCAAATACCAATCTGTAAGTTGAGGAGAAGAGAGAGACCTTGTAACCGTATAGGCTTTTCATGCTGCTTTCAGGTACATTTGCAGGGTACCACTCCCCTTTCTGTTTGCTGATGAGTGGCCACAATATCCCCCATGACAAGATCGCACCAAGGAGGGTGGAAATGTTCACAAGGTGAGAACAAATCATCCCCGCACCAACATATGTGAGGCTAAAATCAAAGAAGAATCTGACGCCCAAATAAATTGATAATTAATTAGATAGCGTTGCATGCTGCAAATTATGAAGATGTTTGATGAACAATTAGCAAAGTATGGGTAATTACGTTTGTTTCCAAGCCTTGAGACCAAATGTAGGGAACTGAACAAAGCCGCAGACATCACCACCTGTATAGAACCATTGGAAAAAACTCCATAGGAAGCTGAGCCCGAAATACTTCAGAAACCCACGGACTTGCTTCCTGCCATCGGAAGTAAATTAGTTCATTTGGATCGGTCTCATCAGGGGATGCTTGAGCAAACGGCAGCCTAAAGAGGAGAGGTTGGGTGATGAAATCCATACTTTGCATTCTTGTCTCCTTGCTTGGTATGGAAACCGTTTATGAGAACAGCGGTTGCAGTTCCACTCGGGTAAGTTAACTTGTAGTCAATGACTAAAATCTGAAAATATCATGTTTAACAAAATATATGTTACATGTGTAAATATTGCAACTGCCACGAAATTGACAACATTGACCTGTTAATTCATTTCGACAGTCCTGGGCCACAGATTGGTGGCAACCTTGACTTGGCTAGCTAAGGTGGAAATTTTGGTATTCGAACAAACATCCCATGCATAGTCTTTAGAAATGTACCTCATTTATAACTTAAGGCTGTGTTTAGTTCGTGAAAAGATTTCGTGAAAAGATTTCGGGTTTTGATTTTATCAATTTAGAAGTAGTAATATAGACGAAAAAGGTGGAAAGTTATATAGATAGGTTGGAAATCTCGAGACGAATCTAACGATGGTAATTAGAGGGTAATTAATCCATAATTAGCGGATAATTACTGTAGCACTACTATTGCAAATCATGGATTAAGTAGGCTCATTAGATTCGTCTCGCGATTTCCAGTCTATCTATGTAACTTTTCACCTTTTTTGGCTACATTTAATACTCCATGCATCTAAGATTCTCCTTTGATGTGATGGGTGAAAAGATTTCGGGTGGGAACTAAACATGGCCTAAGGTTGGTACCCTCTCAACAATAATGACGAAAATGCTTAAAAATTATAAATGGGCATCCAACTTTGTCCTCTATTGACATGTATGTCACCTCAGTCACTGAAAGGGTTAATGGCCTTCTGAAGTCTGAAGGAGGAAAAATCTCTTTTGAAAAATTCTCCCTCTATTTAAATGAAATTCTAAGGCATTTTGCTTTGCAGGTAGACTAAAGAAAAAGCAAAGAAACTACCCCTCACTAGTCACTACTACTTATCTAAAGACCATTCGATGCGTTCATGTAAGCAATTTCTGAGAGAATTAAAACATTGGCACCTTTCTGAGAGGAATCAAGCTGAGGAGGCCCGAGAAGCTGATCGCCGCCATGAACCCGGCCATCCAGCCGAACCCAGGGTCCTTGTAGCTCCCCGGCACGTTGGCCGGCGAGTTCCCCGACAGCTCGTACGTCTTCTTGTCCATGCCCAGCAGCGTGGAGCCGAACCCTCCTGCGCGAACCATATCAATCAGTCTCCCATCGATAAACCGAGCAGAGCAGAGCAGAGGAGCTAGCTGACCTCCGAAGCCGATGGTGTAGCAGGCGACGGCGCAGGTCTCGATGACGCAGTTCTCCTGGCGCGTGAAGGGGCGGTGCGCGACGCCGAGGCGCTCCAGCACGCGCGTCCACCCGCGGACCGCGAGGAAGGCGGTGAGCGCCGCGGAGACGTTCAGCGTGGGCACCTGCCCCGTCGTCAGCGCGATCTTCATCACGATCACCGTGTACATGAACCCGATCAGCAGCGCCGCCACCATGCCCCGGAGGGTCACCTGCTCCCGCCACGGCAGCACGTGCTCCTTCTCGCGCGCCGCCGCGGGGTCCGACTCCATGTCCTCCTCCGTCGCCACGAGGTCGTGCTTCTCGATCTCGTCGCCGGCGCCGGCGACGCCGGCCCTGCGGTCCACGACGCCGTCCATGGCGGAGGGCGTCCCTGCTCTTGCCTGCCTACCTCCTCCGGCAGGGCGAAGCCACTAACAGAGGTTTAGCCCCAAGGCGAATTGCACTGACAGACGGATGAGATTGGGATGCCAATAGTAACGGAGCTTTTTATAGGGAAATATTTGCTAAAATGTCAACTTCTTTCAAAAAATTATTCCAAAATCGTTTTTCTTATGTCCAAGTAAGTAGTTTAATTACCTTTGAACTTTGATGAATGGTGTAAGCGAATGTTTCCTGTCGACCACTCCTCTTCACGCAGGTCATATGGTTCGTATAACCACAAGATACTCAAATGGGCACTGTTCTTGTATATTCTATTCTAATCTCAGTTCATCTCACTTACAATCGCTCTGGAGTTTCTTCGGCCCCCAAAAAAATATACCAAGAAACTTTCAAGTCGTCGCATGATTAGCTGTACAGAGAGTTGTTAGTGGAAGGGTGTGAAAGCGACTTGAGCGAGTTGATCAGTGGCAGCATTTTTCTTGCCGTCTTGTCTGATAATTCATCTGCGAGAGATTGATGGATGGTGACTTTGTTTGGACGCAGAGCTGATGATATTTATCGGGAAGTAGTGTACTATTCCCGATAGGCCCGTACCCTGCTGCTATGTGTGCGCTGTAAAATGGAAATTGTATTTTTTAAGCAATTGTAAAGAACTTATCCAATTTTTGTGGGAGATATAGGAGGATAAATTCCATACTGAATCTTCGTGTACTCCCTCAGTCCACAAATTTATATACAGAGTTTTACGATTTCTAGGACCTTCGAGCACAGTGGATAGGTTTTGATTGCCGCAATTCACAAGATTAAATACTTTAAGGCATATTACTTACTTAGTCGTGAGAAATGACCGTGTTACCTCTACTAATTACTTATGCATTGGAACTAAAAAAGTAGCATCAATTAAGTATTTTATTGGCTCTCTTCGCTTCTCTATCTACATATTTTCCTTGATATTTGGTGTTACTTTAATTAGGTGGTCCTCACTAGAAGCTAAAGGAACAATTTTTGTGGGATAAATTTTGAATACTAAACGAACTCTCATTGCCTAATTGCTTCCGCCGCGGTAGAGGTAGAGCTTGGAGGCACGAAGTGGCCATGGTTGCAGAAGACGGAGTCCATTGTCTGCATTCCCTATTCAGGCATATGAATGTATTTATTTGTCCATTCTTCTATGTGGCAGTTGTTGATGGCTAAGATTGGTAATGGTGATCACGTACTATTCTTGGGAAAACATATGGTTGCATAAAAATTAATATATATAATTATGTATAGACAATTTTTCGCGTGTTAGAGGAAAAACTAAAAAGCATGGGAACGGTTGCCTATGCATAGCCTTGCTGCAACTGAAAACCTGCTTCAGAAAAATCAGCAGCAAGGGACATGCTATGTCCCAGAAAAGAAAAAGGTTTTGCAGGAAGTCAAGCAGCGACAGATGTGTTGCTTATCTTGACCCGGCAAATTTGTATGCGCTCAGCTTGGGAATGAAGTTGGTGCAGTATTTCCCCCCGGGATAGAGTATACTAGAGCAACGGGCCTACTTCATGCCGCTTTGATATCTGATCGCTGACTTTGAACACCAATGTTTGCAGCAAGGCAATCAGTGCTCTAATCATGCTTCATTGTTGCCACAGGAACAGTTTAAGCAAGAAAGCAGGGCCGGCAAGGGAGAGTAGAAAAATCGGGAATAATTTACGATCAATTCGTATCATTCAGTTCAACAAGCTCCATTGCTGTGTGAATGTCCTGAATTCCTGATCAACTGTGATTCTGTGACGATTTGTTGGAGTGAAGCAAAGCATGCGATAATGCGAGTTGCAGCAACTGGGAAGAAAGCCTTGCGTCCGGTAAATGCTGGTGCTGTGGTGCAAGTGGATCTCCATGTCCATCAAGTGTCTGAACTTTAACTGACATCAGATAACACGTTGGGTTCAGTGCTAGAGACAAGATGATGACAACACACTGCAGTTCTGATCTTTAACTGACATCAGATAACACGTTGCTCCAGCGTCCAGGTTACATCCTTGGGTTCAGTGTAGCCATGGTCCATGGATCCTCAGGGAATGAAGGTTGACATCCATTGCCATGGATTCTCAACTACTGCGACAGACGCAACGAAAGGCCGCGGCTTGACGGCTCCAATGGCGGAAGGAGGCTAACGCGATATAACGAATGGCGCTGTGCGGCACTGACTTGAACCACTGCGCAGCGAGGTCTCCAAGCTTCTGAATGAAACGCCCGCCGCCGTCCGCCGACGACGCTCCGCTCCGCTCCGGCCGGTGACGAACAGGATGGGGGCGTCCGCCAGATCCATGCTCCGCGCTGGCGTGTCCTCCGAAAAAATCGGTGACGAGTTGGAGGAGCTCTCCATTAGGACGGAAGCGGGAAGACCCGCGGCCCCGCCGTCAAAACCTGCCGGAGACCGCCGGCGGCAGGGAGAAGGTGAGGTTTTCCAAATATTACCCCCAATTCGGATCGCGATTATTCTCCGCGATCCAATTTTTTACATAAAACCCTCCCAATTCGGATCGCGATTAATAATCGCGATCCGAATATTTTCATTAAGCCCCTTATTCGGATCGCGATTAATAATCACGATCCGAGTATTTGCAGTAAACCCCCTGATTCGGATCGCGATTAATAATCGCGATCCGAATATTTGCATACAACCCCCTCGAGTCAGATAATGTTTTCAAATCCGTCCCTCATTCGTTGTGAGCCTGCTGCCCCCTCCTCTACTCCTCGTTAGATCTGTCATGCGATGGCTCTTGCGTCCGCCGGCGGCGTGGATACGCCGGAGATACGCGCCTGCACATTCTCTTGCTCCTTCGATAGATCCTCCACGCTGTCCGCCGTCCTCCCCCTTTCCAGCCCTAGACGTTGAGGGCCTCCGACGCCGCCATGACCGGACCATGCTTGGTGATTCACACTGTAGCTCAACTTTTCAGCGCTCATCTGTTCATCAGTTGAGGACTGTTGTGCGATGCTCCATCTGCAATAATTGGCGCACTGGGCGCGAATCACCCACTGTTCTATTCGTCTCTCGCTGGTCATGTCGCCCCGATAGCAGATAGCACAAGATTCAGATTCGGCCCGGGTGAAGTGTTCATTCTGCTGTACAAGTAATTGCCGGTACACATATTATCTAATCTTGCTATTTTTTAGATAATGATCTTATCTTAGTGGCAGTTAGAGACTAACGAATCGTCAACAAAATATTACATATCGAGTTCTGCCGAATTTTGATACTCATGTATCCTGTTGAAAAAATAGAGTACAATGCTTGCCTTGCATTCCATAGCCCATCATTAAAATGTCAAATAAGAGAAACACAGGGAGGGGAACACAATGACCCACACGATTTAGCAATCAGACTTCCTCTATTCCTTCTGCTCCAAATTTATCCCTAAATTTTACTGAAACAAAGATTTGTAGCGCAGACTATAAAGTATTTATGATTACATTGAAGATGCATCAGAGACTTCTGTGATAGCTCCAGGGCCTTGTGTGATAGCCGCAAGCAGCCTTGGTACTGGGGGCATGTCAATCTCCTGCAGGACCCTCAAGAACACGTACCACTTCACCCATTGTTAGTCGATGAAGCTCGTTATCTTGGATGCACTAGCATGCAACCTTGCAAACCCTCTCAACCTCTTCCAAATTGATGTCACCATGTAACTGTGGATCCACCAAACTCTGCACATCTCCCTTGTGAAGCTTGCTGATAGCTCGCACAGGAAAAAATTCAATATGATAATTTCCGCTGCTATATGCTTCAGGTGAATTTCTCCTACCTGATATGATTTCCAACAGTACCATACCAAAGCTGTAAACATCAACTTTTGATGTAATGGCAACTCCCCCAAGCCACTCGGGAGCAAGGTACCCTGCAGTTCCTCTGAATGTAGTCAGAACTCGACTAAATTCCCTTCCTACAAATGCTGACATCCCAAAGCCTGCAATTTTAGGAACAAATGATCCATCCAGAAGTATGTTTTGTGGCTTAATATCACAGTGTATGATCTATGATGCATTCTCGGCAACTCTGATGCAAGTAGGACAATCCTCTGGCAACTCCTAGGACTATTTGATACCTGGTGTTCCAAGTTAGGGCAGCAGCATTGCTCTGAAATAGATGAGCATCAAGAGACCTATTTGACATGTGCTCATACACAAGTAGCCTCTTATCACTTTCACAGCAGAAACCAATCAATTTGACTAGGTTGATATGTTGGATCAGTCCCAGTGAGCTCACCTCAGCATGAATTGCTTTTCTCCCTGACGGGCACCGTCAAGCCTTTTCACCGCTATAGCAGTTGAGTCACTTAGCGCTCCTTTGAATACACAACCAAAACCACCTGGTCTGCTCCGAGCTTTTCCGAGAAATTTTTAGTAGCATGGCCTAAATCAGTGTATCTAAAGGCAAAAATTCCACCACCACCTTGACTGTCATACAATGGCGCGCCACACCATTTGAACTACTTTCTCCAATAATCATGAACAACAGCATGAGGATTAGTAACCCAGAACCTATTATGATTGCTGCAGTAACAACTCCAATGCTTGAGTTTCCTTTGTTTCTTCTCAAACTTGATGAATCATTGGCAGCAAGGCGAAGATAGAGAACATATTCAGAATTATTGTGAATGCCATCATTTTTGTTTACACTAAACAACTCCCCATGCCATACAGTGCATCTGCTACCGTTAAAGGAATAAGCAGTGCAGGAGCAGGAATTGAGACAAGCTTCTTCACATTTTCTCTGATTGGTAGCACCATCTATGCTTTGGGGTTATAGGGCAATGTAACATGAGCAATGGGGTGGAAAATACATGAACCGTGTACATGAACCCGATCACCGTGTACATGAACCCGATCAGCAGCGCCGCCACCATGCCCCGGAGGGTCACCTGCTCCCGCCACGGCAGCACGTGCTCCTTCTCGCTGCGCCGCCGCGGGGTCCGACTCCATGTCCTCCGGCGGCGCCACGAGCTCGTGCTTCTCGATCTCGTCCCCGGCGGTGGCGGCGCGGTCCACGACGCCGTCCATGGAGGCGGGCGTCGCTGCTCTTGCCTGCCTACCTCCTCCGGCAGGGCGAAGCCACTAACAGAGGTTTAGCCCCAAGGCGAACTGCACTGACAGACGGATGAGATTGGGATGCAATAGTAACGGAGCTTTTTATAGGGAAATATTTGCTAAAATGTCAACTCCTTTGAAAAAAATTATTCCAAAATCGTTTTTCTTAAGTCAGTAGTTTAGTTACCTTTGAACTTCGATGAATCGTGCAAGAGAATGTTTCCTGTCGACCACTCCTCTTCACGCAGGTCATAAGGTTCGTATAACCAAAAGATACTCAGATGGGCACTGTTCTTGTATATTCTAATCTCAGTTCATCTCACTTACAAACACTCTGGAGTTTCTTCGGCCCCCAAAAAAATATACCAAGAAACTTTCAAGTCGTCGCATGATTAGCTGTACAGAGAGTTGTTAGTGGAAGGGTGTGAAAGCGACTTGAGCGAGTTGATCAGTGGCAGCATTTTTCTTGCCGTCTTGTCTGATAATTCATCTGCGAGAGATTGATGGATGGTGACTTCGTTTGGACGCAGAGCTGATGATATTTCGGGAAGTAGTGTACTATTCCCGGTAGGCCCGTACTCTGCTGCTACTGTGTGCGCTGTAAAATGGAAATTGTATTTTTTAAGCAATTGTAAAGAACTTATCCAATTTTTTATCCAATTGTAAAGAACTTATCCAATAGGAGGATAAATTCCATACTGAAACTTCGTGTACTCCCTCAGTCCACAAATATATACAGAGTTTTACTGATTTCTAGGACCTTTCGAGCACAGTGGATAGGTTTTGATTGCCGCAATTCACAAGATTAAATACTTTCAGACATATTACTTAGTCGTGAGAAATGACCGTGTTATCTCTACTAATTACTTATGCATTGGAACTAAAAAAGTAGCATCAATTAAGTATTTTATTGGCTCTCTTCGCTTCTCTATCTACATACTTTTCTTGATATTTGGTGTTACTTTAATTAGGTGGTTTTCACTAGAAGCTAAAGGAACAGTTTTTGTGGGACAAAGTCGAGGTAGAGCTTGGAGGCACAAGGTGGCCATGGTTGCACAAGACGGAGTCCATTGTCTGCATTCCCTATTCAGGCATATGAATGTATTTATTTGTGCATTCTTCTATGTGGCAGTAGATGGCTAAGATTGGTAATGGTGATCACGTACTATTCTTGGGAAAAAACATATGGTTGCATGGAAATTAATATATATAATGAGGTATAGACAATTTTTCGCGTGTTCGAGGATAAACTAAAAAGCATGGAAACGGTTGCCTATGCATAGCCTTGCTGCAACTGAAAACCTGCTTCAGAATCAGCAGCAAGGGACGGGACCGAGGCGATGAACAAAGCCCAATAGTACTCGAGCCCACAGGCCAGCTTTGGCCGACAGGCATCTCATGAGTCATGTTCCACCAATTTTCATTCTCTAAAAAAACTAATTTTCTTTTTTGATAAATGGGTCTCCATAGGTTACTTTAAAAAGAATGCATCTCCCACTCAATCACATATAATGCATAGGTGGGATGGTAAGAAAGCAACGCACGAGGTCGGAGGTCGTGAGTTCGAATCCTCGCGGCCGCGTGAAAAATTCGCGTGACTTATATTCACCCGTGCTCAAATTAACAGCTGAGACCAAGCGAGAGTAGATAGCGCCTAACCGGGTAGGTTGCTAACCAACACGAATACCAAGCATTGCGCTGGGAACTGGAGGCCCTGGGGAAAATGCTATGGCCAGCGCATGATTTCTCCCAACATACAACTGATCACCATGCATGAGTGCACTCTTTGGTTGCCAATTCATAGAGCGTCATGCTGATACGTTTGATTCCAGCACCCATGTTCTTCAACATGACAAAAATTGGGGCGGTCTTTCTTTTGCTCATAGCTGAACTGTATCCAGCATCAACCCAAATACAAAGTGATGCACTCTCGCAGCAAAGAATTTCGTTCAGCAACAAATCATCAAAGGACACATATATCCAAACACGTCAAACAACATCTATGCCTTCTATGACTGAAATAACTTTTTCAACAAAGAGTATGCAGAGAAGGATTCTTTGTTAATTGCATTGTAGTCAGTTTGCCCCCAAAATTCACACAGCTGATCAAGTTCACTCCTGGTTGTTGCTTAGGTCTTGCAGATCACACATTGAGAATTCAAAATGCATCAAAAAGGAAATTTGTTCCCTCCTATCATATGATGGATCATCTCAACAAGTTTTGGTTACAGACAGGGAACAGTCGCAGTCACACTTGTTCAGATACTTAAACTCAGTTGGAGGTGCCCAAAGTTAGCCAAGGAAAGCCTTAGGTCCATATCTCAACCAGGAAAGATACTAAGATCAAACCAAAGGTTAAAAAGAATGGTAATCTAGCCCAGAAGAAGCCCCGGTCCTGGCAATGCCCATGGAATATCTGGTTGGTAACGTCGTGGCGAGGACTACGTCATAATAATGCCAACATATTTGATTTGTTTCCTATAAGAAGGGTCAATTTGTTTGCTCTTTTAAAAGATCCAGGATCGGATAGCTACTACGCAGGTATGGCCTGAAATACAAGGACAATATACTTATAGCAGGCATATGCAACCACGCTATTTTGCAGCTACATATCACATAGAAGAAGTAAGATTGGACAAGCATTTTCCCATTATCCCTAGGATATGTGAAGACTTGCAAATACATAGTTCTAAGCAAATCGCAAACCAAGTTCAGTTTCGAGCTCTAATGGGACAACTATTAGAAGCTGAGTTGCAAAGCATGCTCTATCAAGGGAACAAGTCAGTACAATGTCACAATCACTCCCTCCACCGATGACCGCAATCAGGGCTGCAGCACACAAAGAACAGGGTCATCCCCTCCTCCCCTCTTGCCGTAGCCTACAAATGATAAAAACAGAAATGGGTTTAAAATTTTGTCAAAGCATTCAAGCAGGATAAGTGTATTCATTCGTGAATTGTGACTATTCAATACAAATGTCGCTCAACTCCAGATGCATTGTTTCTGACAATACAGAGAGCAAGGTGTTAAATCTCTGGCATAGCTGCCACTATAGCCGTCACAGCTGTCTGAGGCATGGTACAGCTATTAGTGTCTATGTACAATTTAGCAACTATATAGCCCGCTACAGGCCCATTTAGCTCTGCTGTTAGTTTTGGAGTCCGACCACTAACCCCCATAGCTGGACATTTAAAACACTGGCAGAAAGAGACATGAGTGATATGTTGTAATGGCATTTAGTAGCATTACCACACAAAAAGGGGCCCTTATTCTAGCACCAAAAGAATATCGTAAGGCTACATTTCTTAAGATCTGGCTGCAGACTTGTCACTAAAGCCATGTTGATGTCAAGGATCTAGATGGCATGAGATAGAAATGACAAAAAAAAAAATGAGGGTTGCAATGTCTAACTGTACATGGTGCAGCATTTGACACTGTTTTATTTATCAGGTCATCCAGATAGCATCACATGGAAATGCAGACCATGAAAATGAGACAAAGCAAAACTGAAGGGAAAAAACCTGGAAGAAAACAGCCTCTCCATGCCCACAGAGAGCGCAGCGGACGGTCTTGGTTCTGGGAAGAGTTGGGTCAGAAGCTACATCCTGCAAGACCTGTGTTCGCTCTCCAGCAGTGTGGTGCACCTCATTCCGATACACACAGTTATTGTCAGAGACCTCCTGAATAAAACCAGGATTAGTAATGTTATTTTTTACTTGTACCAAGAAGAAATGAGGTTTGAAGAATGGCAAATTCTTCAATTCCCCATCCATTACCATTGAAAATAGAACACGTCCGACACTGTAGGACATGTGGAGTACTATAATTTTTTTCAGTGTGTTTTTTCTTTCTGCAAGGAAACGCGCGTGCAATAAATAAACCAGGGATTTTTTTTCATAAACACACAAGAATCATTTTGCTATTACAGATATCTTTAGCTTTTGCCCTGCCTATACAGTGAATGAGGGAATTAAGTAGCCAAGGATCGCAGTGGAGGACACATGTCATTGGTATGACAGTATGGCACGAAGGGGAACAACCAAGTCATCGCATTAGGATTGTAGTGCTCATTCCACCCCCCATCTACCAAGTTCTGTGTGGGAGCACCATTCTTGTAGTAAACTAAAAATGGACTGGTGAGATGGTAACTTAAGCTAGGGGTATAGCAAGTAGATTGAACTGGGTTTGTAGGTGGAGCAAAGATAGAGGCTGATGAGTTGTACCTGGTGCTCGCAGTTGCGACATGCGAAGAAGAGGGTGCGCTTGTCCCTGTCCTCCTTGGGGTACAGGATGTTGTTGCTGCATGCCCATCCATCATCAGTATATGTTATTTGAGGCAACGATCAAGCCAATGAGGGAGAGGAGAGAGAGAGAGAGGCTCAATGGAGGAGGGGACATACCACTCGCGGCAAAACTTCATGGTACTCATGCTTGCAGCAGTAGCGTCTTCTTGAAGCCCTGAATAGAAAAACAGAGATATTTCAGATTTGGTCCAATGGTACAAACATAACAGCTAAACCTATCATGCATGACCGTAGTGAATCACCATCCGATTATTCTTGACACAATGAACTACAAATTACAGTGCCGTTTCAAAGTGCAACCGGGAGATTCGACGATAAGTTATTAGAACTTATAAGTTACACCCACAACCGAGAAACAAAATGGTAAATCTATGGATTTGCTTAAGCATTGACATCTCCTGATAGATAAAATGATGTTATTGCCATTTCCCCTACCGACTCCTCAAATTCTGATTCTTACATTCATGCTCACCAACCAATGTCTCAATCAAACAGCAGCAATTTATTGCAGCATGCAACTAGGAGATTCAACAATAAGTTAGAAAAGAAGAAGAAGAAGAAGAAGCTACACCTACAACCAAGAAACAAATGGTAAATCCATGAATTTGCTTAAGCAGTGATATACTGATTATGCTGCACGGATACGAATACGTGTATCAGTATCGGACGGATACGGATACGGGTATACGTCATTTTCTAAAATAACCCAATACATGGATACGTTTTGGTATTTAAAATAAATAAATAATAATACATATTAAAAATATAAAAATAGTAGCAGCCTCAAAGGAACACAAAAATCACCTTGCAACGTTGTGCTAATGAATTTGCCCATTTGACAATACTTAATTTGAGAAAAATGTTGCCTGATTATTAAGTCTCTAAAATGTTGGTGTCGACACTAGCACTACTTAATGTGAGGCCGTCTACTCGTGGCTGGGAAAATTAAGGAAGGAGAAAAATACAAGATCAGGGAGGGAAACAAGCAAGAACAGCATTGGATCGGAAGGGGAGAGAGAAACCAAGAACAAGATATCATCGGATCAAATAATAACAGGAAGAAAGAAATCAAGAAACACAAGCACTAGACGTCTCAAATCTAGAAAGGGAAATCTAGGAACCGACCGAGTTCGTCGCTGCTATTGGAGGTTGTCGCCCAGGAGCATGCAGGCACACAGGTTAACGAGTAACGACAGGGGCTAGCGGCGGCAGCGGCGAGATGAGTTATGCTGCACGAAGAAAGCGAACTAGGGAAGCGAAGGGCCGGCCGACCGGCCAAACAAGCGAAGGAGATTAGTGCAGGGGGAAGAACACACCGTTAGCGGTGGAGTCCGTCGCCGATGAGCGGTGGCGCTCGTGTTGGCGCCGCGTGGGCGAGCGGGGCGGCGGCGGCTGCGGCGGCGTGACGCGTCAGGAGACTCGAGTGGAGGCGGCCAGGAGGGCTATCGCGGTGGGGACGGTCGAGAGAGGGGCGGAGTCGCCGCCGGGGGAGGCCGGATCGCCGGGGCACTGCGATGGACGGTGGCGTGAGGTAGAGGATTCGCCGCCGATTCGGCTGTGTGCGCGGTTGCGGTTCACGAGAGGGGTGTGGGCACGCGACTGCGGAGATAGCAGGCAGGGTTTGTGCTTCAGTTCGATGTTCCCATATAGTACGTATCTAAGAAGGCAATACGTATCATATCCTTGACGTATCCGATACGGATACATATTTAATACGTAATATGTCAAGTTCTCTAAGTATCCATGTAACGTATATCTCCTGATAGATTAAAGGATCTTATTTGCATTTCCCCTACGGCCTCCTCAAATTCTGAGTTGCACATTCATACTCACCAACCAATTTGTCAAGCAAACAGCAACAATTTATTTACTACCTAGCACCCGTCAGTCAGTACTAACCGGACAGTAGTCTTTGCTCAATGCTGAATACACACTGATTTTTTCCATCATTATTAGAAAAAAATGGGATCGACCTGACCCCCTCGCATCAACATTACAATCTCAGATAGGGGGAAAATAAACTGAAAAGGCCATAAGTAAATTTGTGGGCGCAATTTCAACAATCGATCCGGCCTCACTGCAAAAACCAACGAAACATCCAATCTAGCCCGATACTTTTCGCGAGAAACGGCTTCAACCCCAACCCGAGGTCAAAAACCCCCGAACCACCTAGCTAGGGCATCAGCCAAGAGAGAAGGGGAGAAAAGCGTGGGACGGGCGGGAGGGGAGAGAGGGCGAGAACCAGCCGCAGACCTTCGACTCGTAGTAGATAGATTCCGGGGGCGGTGATGTGCTGGGGCTCGCCGGCGTGGGAGCCACGGGCGATTCGGAGTGTCGTCGGAGGAGCGGGATGAGGAGGAGTCGGCGGTGGCGGCGGACGGGAGAAAATGGGGAGACGGGGCACCGCCACGGGAACAGAAGTTGGTCTCGGTGACAGGTGTCAGGTGTGGCTTCGGTTTCCGCCGTCGGTTCCGAACACGGGCGCGATCATGCTTTTTATTTTTTTCGTGTGTTGAGGGTCCCGTTTCGATGGATCTAATGTACTTTGTGCGTCTTCTCTTCGTGGACGGCCGTCCCGTTTCGTGAACTTTACAGCCGACCCGGCGCGCGGTCCGGTACTTTAAGCTTATTTTTATTTACTTTTACTAGTAGGAGCGCACGTGCCTGTGTCACGTGCATTTACAAAATACGTAAAAAAAATGTTTGATGTAAACATAAAGAAATTGTGATAAAGTGAAGTAAACATGAATGCATATTTACAACACTAGTAGGAGCGCACGTGCCTGTGTCAGGTGCATTTACAAAATACGTAAAAAAATGTTTGATGTAAACAGAAAGAAATTGTGATAAAGTGAAGTAAACATGAATGCATATTTACAACATCTAAACTAAATAGACTCCTACCAATGCCGGATTCCATATACCACGTGTTTTAAAAAACAATAGTCAAGATGTTTATATATAAGATGTTCCAACCGAAATTTTATTTTTATACATCTGTAAAGAATATATTTATATTTATAGTAAAGATGTGGATACGGTAAAGATGTTAATTAGATTTTCAAAGGTCGCCACAGGTGACCAAACTACTCAACAGGTCGCCCAGGGGAGTAGGTTGCCGCTGTTGTCCAGGAGAGGTGAAGGTGACAATCAGCGCTGCAGGAACAACAGTTTACAAAGACCTGGCTAATAAAATAGCCATATCTTCACTATTTTACATTTATTACAAAGAGCCACAGAGAACTACACAAACCCAACCTGCTAAAGCAAGTGAAGAAACAACATTCCTTTTGCCTTTAAAATTAGCCAACCGATATCCATCCCAAAAGCGCCATTACAGTGCCATCCGTTCAACAGTAATAAAACAAAGCCATCAAAGGAGCACTTATTCAGACACCAAAATGGAGCCATTCAGAGTAACAAGATCCACTTCGATTATTTTTATCCTCACAATAACTTTAACACTAACACAAGCATTCAGTACAGGGGTGCATATAGAAGTTCAAAATATCAAAAATAAAATAGCAGGTTCTGAAAGCAGATACTATCAGTTCATCCCTTCATTTCTTTGGCTTCCAAAATGCTATTAGTTTCAGTAGGACCTGGAGATTATCGCGTCATCAACAGATATTTCAGAACATTTGGTGCACGTCTCTACTCCGCCAATTCAGAGGCAAATAACTTTCAGGAAGTCATACACAAAACATAGATGGTGCTTAAACCTACATTTGTAGCTCTATAATTCCTTAATGAAGTGAGAAGCTTGTTATCAAATCTTGCAATGCATCAAATACTCTAGCGGTAGTATTTATCAGTTCTAGAGAAAGGCATGCAGTTCTTTTGTGTCCACGCAAAAATCATTTCTCATTTTTTTATTCCGCCACGCTCCAGCAAAACGTGCCTCTCACTGCCTCACCTTTTGGAAAAAGTCTATATCACCCCCCACCTATGGAGGTGGACTACATAACCCTAACCTATGAAACGGTCTATATCACCCCCCTGAACTTTCAAAAACCGGTCAAATTACCCCCTAAGGCAGTTTTAAAAAAATCATAGAAAAATCATAAAATGGAAAATCTAATTATGTTGGACTCCAAATGAGCAGATCTACATAGTGAACATATAATATAGTATGCTTTAGTATATTTTTTTGCTGTAGCTTTAGATCTATGTTTTCTTCAAAACTATAAAAATTGTACTACAACATACCGTATTATATGTTCACTGTGTAGATCTGCTCATTTGGAGTCCAACACAATTAGATTTTCCATTTTATGATTTACTATGATTTTTCAAAACTGCCTCAGGGGTAATTTGACCGGTTTTTGAAAGTTCAGGGATAGACCATTTTATAGGTTGGGGGTTACGTAGTCCACCCTCGTAGGTGAGAGGTGATATAGATTTTTTCCCTCACGTTTACCAGGCCGTGGACGAAGAAATTCAAGAAATACAGGGGCAAACGCCGACACGCAACAGAGGAAGAGCTTGGTTGGTTTGAGACCAAAATGTGCCGTGCCAAAACAAGGGCAGGCCAAAATTTGGGCAGGCCAAAATCTGGGCTGGCCAAAATCTGGGCAACAATTTTGGGATATCACTTGGTTGGGTGCCAAAATGTGACAGCCAAAATTTTGGCCCTCAATTGGTTTATGCCAAAATGCAAATGTCAATGCCCATAATTCACACAAGCACATTATTTTTTTAGAACATGCAGGTTGCATAACAGTAGACTACTCAATATATTTACATATTGTAGTTCATCATACCAGTCATCTTCGTCTAAGATGAACACAAAATAACAATCCTCGTGCTAAATCATTACTACAACCCTGACCACCTGTAGTTCGACATAGCACAGGTTACAACATGCTCCAGTTTATCGCACTTCCAAAATAGCATACAGCAAGTGCATCAATGTCCACCTAGAGCATGCCCAAAATATCCACCTCACACAGAGCTACCCTAAAATACCATAAGCTCCAGCATCCATATATACACAGCTACCAATACCATGCAGCCCAAATTAACACAAATTTCAGCATCCATATTCACACAGAGGTACCATATTCACCTGCATACCCACCACTTGCACCGTACTTAGCACCTAAGTAATCAGTGACCCAAGCTCCAAATGACTGATTAGATGCAGCATTCAAGTAGTTGCGCAAGTACACCTGATCCGGCTTGGAAAGGAAGGATGCAATGTCAACCTTGTCCCGTGCTGGGAAAGGTATCTCCTCTATACGCTTCCAAAGATTAGCATAAGGATCCACAGGTGCACTGCCACTTGATGCAATAGATTTGGCAAGCATGACAATACTTCCTGCAATTTTGGGATCCATGAAACTCTTTTAGGTGATAGCGAACACCGCGATAGGGTGGCAATATGCCTGGCCTAGTGGCATACCCAGCATCAGCCAAATAGAACTTCCCTACAACCAAAGTTAAAATAGTGTCTAGCGTTAATTCATTATGTTGAAATTTAAAAGAGTGTCTAGCGTCAATTGTTATGTTGAATCTATGTACCAATTTTCAAAATCTAATAATACCTTCTGGGATTTTGAGTCCATTTGGACGGGATAAAGCATCATGCAACACAAGCGAATCGTGTGCAGACCCCTCCCACCCTGCTAGGACATAAGTGAAGTGTAGATCAAAGTCGACAACTGCTAAGACATTTTGTGTGGGGTATGACTTCCGGCCCCTAAACCTATCCACATATTTAGCAGGCACGCATGCCCTGATGTGAGTGCCATCTAGTGCCCCAATACATCCCTATGTACAAAGGAAAAAAACATATGTCAAGCATTATATATATATGTACATATATATATAAGTGCTTACAAAAATATGTCCATTGAACTATTGAAAGTTACCTCAAAATATGGATAAAATCTGTTCGGGCTGTTGGTGATCTTTGGATGAGTGGATGTGGATCTAACATAAATTAGTTCAGGAGCTAACTTCACAAGGGCGCGCAGGACGACATTAAAGTACCTACTAATTGTCCATCCAGATCTCCACAGTGCAATTGCTACAGAGGAATGCGTGTGATTTTGCCCAACAATCTTCAAAAACATTGCCACTTGCTCCTCTACTGAAACATGAAATGTATCAAGTAGGAGCTTCCTGTCCCTTAGCCGAGAACAAAGCTTGTAGAACACATGACGGGACATCCTCAGCTCACGCATACACATGTAGTCGGAGGTGTTAATCAACCTAATTAGTTCACTACTACGCCATATATCCCTCTGCACAAGCGGAGCATATTTTACACGTTTGTCTCTACTTCTCTTTTCATTTTGGTTCCTCCACCACAAGACCAGCAGTAGAACAAGAAAAGCTAGGGCCTTTCGCCTCCACATACAGTAATAAAGGAATTGATTCTGATTATTCTCCATCAATGTGTCGGCCTATATCCAACATGCACAAGCAAAAAGGAAAAGAAAGATGCAAAGTATGTATCAGCAAATTAATTCTGTTTGGTAAATAAATTAACTGAAATACAATGGAGTAAATCAGCACATTAACCGTAAGGGATTCATGAAGCGGCAACTAAAAACTAGTAGGACTAAAAAATACTGTACAATTCGTTAGTTCACATCGAATCTGCAGGCCACCAAGCTGCTCAAGCTGTAAGTTAACCAAATCCCCATCTGGCATAAGGCATTCCTGCCGCAGGCGGCAGGAAGGATACAAACAACCGCCGAATGCCCAGGTCAAAAACCGTAGCAAATTGCTGCAGCCATGAAAAAGAGACCAAAGGAGCCGGATTGCTTTGAGATTTACCTAAAGTTTTGGACGAACGAATCTAGAAGCTGGGGACTATGCTCTCTCACGTTTGCCTCAGCACTTCAATGCAGTAGATCTGTAAATAGAAGATGAATTAGAAAGTTATATATATACAAAATTGATAGGGGATTTGACCGGAGAGGAGAGCGCACCAGATCAACGCAAATGCCCTGGTTTCTCAATAGATGAAAATATTTTGCTACCCCATCTGTACTCGAGGTAGTGCCCAATCTGCGGCAATAACAGGTGATGGTGGAACTCTAGTGGTTTGTTGTTGCCGGCGTGATGGCGCCCCTTTAATCTGCAGGAAGAACCTGTGAACTCTAGGGGAGGAAGTGATAGCGTGGTGGCCGACGGCTGCGAGGAGAGAGACGGGGCGGAGTCACCGAGAGGATGAGAGCGCAAAATAGAGGGAGGGAACAGCCGAACAGGGGAGCGTGGCAAAAATAGCCAAAACGTGGACAACCTGACCCGTGTCGATGTGCCGAGAAACTTCGGCACGCCTGGTTTTTTTGGATTCGAACCAATTGGGCGCCAAATTTATTTGGCCGGCCTTAGGTTTGGTCGGGCACAGATTGGTACCCAACCAACCACGCCCGAAATCCCCAATCAATCCCCGTCCCCATGGCGACCCGCGCGCCGCCGCCGCAGTCATCATCAGCCGGATCCGTCACCGTGACGGTCGATCCCTCGCCCTCCTCGTCGGCCCCGCCCCGGCGGTGGCCGCGCCGGCGCCGGCGGAGGCGGTGGTGCTGCGGCTGAAGCGTCGGGCCAAGAAAAAGGTGTCGTGGAAGGAGGGGACGGTGGACAACGAGGGCCTCGGCCGCAAGAGCTCCAAGAAGTGCTGCATCTTCCACAAGGAGGTCCCCTTCGACGAGGACTGCAGCGACGACGAGGCCCCCTGCGGCGGGCACCCCTGCCCGCAGGGGGATGCTGGCGAGGGCACCAGCGGCGGCGGCGGCGGATGCTCGTCCTCCTCCCACGACCACAGCCATCACCACCACTGATCTCGGTGCGGATTGGGGCTTCTTGGTCTCTTTAGGTATATTGGGCGAGAATCGATGCTTATCTTCAATCCGATGTGATGAATTTTGTGATCTGATGTAATTAATTAATTGAGTACCAACCCCAAATTCGTTCTCAAATTGTTGGAGGAAACTTGTTCTTAGGGTACAATTATATTGATGCTTGAGCAAACAGGGCAGTCATTTATTTGGTGAATTGAATGTTGGGACCTGTCTTTTGTTCAATGTAATTTGAAGTGTGGTTCTCATTGCTGCCTGCCTACAGGCTTTTTTTGTTGTGCTATCAAGCGTAGATTCAATCAAAAGTAGTAGTTTATGATTTTCAAACCCTTGCTGACAAGAATTCTTGCAATTGTCAAATGGACCTAGTTATGCCTGAATGCATAAACAAGCACATCTGTATGTCAATTTGCAGTGTTCCTTTGTTTCTGTACTGATCAAGCTGTTCTTTGGTTGGTGTAATCAGCAGGCACATTTATGGGAGCTCTTCGTCAATACCTGAAGTTATTGGTTATCCTGCCAAGGCTTGTACCTCATTATGCCGGGCTCTTAGCACAAAAGTTACCACATTGTTTTGTACTTAGATCGGTGATGCTAAGCTAGCATTACCATGTATCGGAACTTGCAAGAGAACCATTGGGCCACATATTTTAGGCTGCAACTTCTATGGATTAATGTATTGTTCCGGCATCCAAATATCTATTTTGAGATGTATAGAGTGCTCTTCGTGTTATTATTTGTCATAATTTGGTTGTCGAAGTTACTAAGTCTGTTCTTCTGGGCGATTAACTGGTTAATATAACTGGTTTACTTTATTGTACTTGCCTCTTATTTATAACGACATGCTGTTAATGATGAAGTGAGGTTGCTCCTATATGATTGCTGTCTTATTGATTTGGTCATACCATAGTTATTCTGTTCCTCATAGTGGATATGTTACCTCAATCAGTTTATGAAACTTGCATTTGTATACCTTGGACATCACACATCAGATAAGAACACTAGTGATGGAAGTGGGAACATATTGTTGCAAATTACTTACTAGGTCTAAATGTCATCAGAACAACAATGAACTTTGGTGAAATAAGGGTCTCAAGGTAGTTATAAATTTAGACTGAGGCCATATGGAAATTGTATATCCAATTTGTGCTAGAAGTGACAGAAATGGCTGTGAAGGTAATTATCAATTTAGTAATGGCTACAACTAAAAGGTTTTCGCTGTGAATGTAGCATATGCTTGTCTTGGTCTCGTGCAGCCAAAGAGATCTGGATGCTTGTTATCTGCTGAAGTTACCTTCAGTTATATGGTCAAGCAAGGCAGCATCAAGGTGAAGCCCAGAGAAATGCAGCCAATTTGATCAGCTTCAGTGCCTGAGGGGTCCTAGGGTGTTGACACAAGTTCTTATATTTTCTTGTTTTCTATGCTTACTGCCTTACTGGTACATTGCTGTAAATCTGGTATTGATTCAAAGAGTAGACGCTGAAGAGGTGATGATCACTGCAACGGTGGTGGTGGTTTGAAGGGGACAATGGACCCTATCTATTCTGATAGGTGTTCCCATAGGTCGTGTGGATTCGAAGTACATTTTACTGGTCTGTTTATGTGAATCGTGGGTGCCTTAAGATGTGTGCAGCTTCAGCTCTCAGTTTGTATGGATTATGGCTTGCTCAGTCGTTTCGTTGTTGTAGCAACTTGGTGACATGGTTCAACATGAAACCATAGTCGCATTCTGTTGTATGGGTTATGCCAGCTGATCACAGGGATATATGGTTTTGAGATGGTTAGCCTATGAGTTCGGTGAATGTATTCCCCCCCCCCCCCCCCCCCCCCCCCCATATTTGCCTGTGGAAGAAATTTGCAAGGAAATAAAAATTGCATATTTGCAACCGTTTATGATATCTGATGATTTGCCAAATAATGATTGTTTTTAATCCATTTAATGATCTCTTGTGTTGTACTTCATCCCAAAAATCAAATTTTGTCCTAAGTTATTTTCCCTTAAAAAATTGTCCAGTTATAAGCACCAATATTCGTTATACCCCTTCAAAATCTGATGTGGCAATGCCAACATGGCGCCACATGTACAAATATATGCAAAAAAGCCCTTGCCTTTTATCATCTTCTGCCTCCACATCCTTCTCACCAGAGCAAAGCAATGTGTGGCCGTTGACCGACGCTTCTCTCGCTGGCAACGAGGATTCAAGCAAGGATTATATTACGGGAGGACTCAGCGTGACAAGACACACACATAAACGTACTTGCCTGTCACGGATCCCGACCGGAGCATGTCCGATGGCGAGCTGCGGCGCGGCCATGGCGGCATGGCCAAGAGCGGCCGTGGAAACTCGCTGAATGTGGCGGCATGAGGACGACTGAAGGAGCAAGAGTTCATCAGGATTCCGTTCGTGCAGTCGATTGGTGGGGATGGTGGCCGGAGGTAGTTGTTCGCTGTGCGGCAGAGCTCAGGCGGCCGGCGGCAATGGTTGCCGTGAGATTCATGATTCCCGCCACAGTAGAGCACAGGTCCACCAAGAACTTGGTCGTAGATGTAGCTGGGAAGGTTGTGGTGCCGTGGGTGCACGGAATCGGCCGGAGGTGCTGTGCGGCCGGCGAATTTGGTTGGCAAGCGGGCTCTGCTCGGTTTTGTTTGCTTTGGCTAGAGGAAGAAGATGAAATGTGGCTAGCTTAGTTGGATTTCCTGACGGGCGGGCCGCAGAACCCCTCCCGGTTGGCGGTGGCGCCGCCGCGGACGTAGAAGTGGGCGAGCGACACAGTACTAGTTGCCGCCACCCGCTCAACCTCCCCTCTCGTAGTCGTGCACCAGACATCCGCCTCTGCTCCCTTTGTCCGCACCATCACCGCCGGCATCCTCCTTGGAGACCCCTCCGTGAACCTTCACATCACAATCAATTAGCTCATACATTAATTGGATCCCTTCATCATTAATCGATACCAGTAATAGAACCATGGGTGCGGCACGTACCTGCACAGGCCGTCGACGAGATGTCTCAAGCGACGTTGTAGAGCTGGTCCAGGTCTCCAGGAGGCCGGGGAGCTCGCGTAGGCGCCGTCGTAGGTCTACACACTGCTATTGCGTAGTGCGCGCCGACGCAACACCGACGCGACCGCTCACACATCGGGCTTCGGCATGCATCCCAGCGTGCCGCGGCGGAGGTGGGCCTCACGCCGACAAGATTGGAGGATAAGGGCGTCAAGACAGAAGATGATAAATGTGAAGGGCCTTTTTGCATATGTTTGTCTATGTGGCGCCACGTTGGCACGCCACATCAGATTTTGAACGGGTATGGATCTAGGTGGCACAACTTAACAAGTTTAAGGTGCCAAATGTCGATTTTACAAGTTTGTGGACCTAAGTGACACATCGAGACAAGTTCATGGACCGCTGGTGTATTTAAATCTATCATTAAATTCATTATAAAATATATTTTTTACAATATACCTATTTAGTGTCATAAATGCTGATACTTCTCTGTAAATTTGATTTGAGATAAAACTAGAATGACTTATTTATTAGGACAGAGGAAATAAGCTGCAACAAAACTAGTATAATAATTGTACCATACCATATATTTTCCTTTGTGGATATTAAAAGGTATTCCTTTTGGTAGATTTTAAAAACTAAAATCAGATGTAGTAATGTTGAAAAGTTGTATCAGCTTAGGATTGTTTTTTATTTGATTTGATAGCTTGCTAGCCTCTAATCTAACATTTGAGATGCAGGAAAGCATTGGCATGATGGCTTGGTGCATCGGCTTTTGTTTCATACAGTAGATGCCGAGTCTTGATCACTGAACGGAAACAAATCAGAACGGGCACCGGGACAAATTTGTTACTCAACGTACATAACAGCTGCGCGTCATTTTACTATACATATATATGATGAGACTAACCAAGGCGACAAATAAATAAATAAATAAAAGGCGACCAAAACATGAACCCGTAAGCCACTGGAAGTCTGGAGGGCCTTGGCTCCGGCGTCATACCACAGAGCACCCTCCTCTACCATTCTTACACCCGTCATATCCCATTGCACGAGGACAAAATTGTCACCTTAGTTCCATCCTGTTCAGGCAATAAGGTCCCAATGCTACACATGAGCGTCTTTCTTTCTTTCATCGACAACAGACGAGAGATTGCTAGGGCTAAACAGGAGAGGAAATAAAGACCAAATCACTAGCTCTCTAGGCCTCTAATTTTGTCAAAGCAGGTCTGTACAGTCTGGATGATATCTGGAGTGATACAGTCACCGGCAGCCAGCTTGTATTGCTCAAACTTGGCTTCGATCGTCGCACTCCATTGCAGCTGTCTTGCATGCCCTGATGCTTCCTACAAGAAGTGAATGAGATGATGAGCTCAGCAGTGGCACTATGATAGAGTTTATGCAAGAAAAGCACTGTCAGATGTAAATTTTTAAGTCCTGAATTAGAAATACTGTTTAGGCAAGCTCAAACATATATGTATTTGATATGGCATAACTGCTATGCAACCTTCACATGACATGATTACATGAATGCAGCTATTCCACGGAAAACCATAGTGAATATCCAAAGGAGAAAGGCATACAACTCTCTGTTTTTTATTTCCAAAAATGGAACGGGGAGGTTACCTCTAATATACTTAAAAGGCAGGCAAAAGGTTAAAGAGCAAGCCAAAAGAACAAAAGGATAAAAAACAAAAACTAGAAATATCACATCCAATAAGATTGAGACTAGCCATTTTGATATTTGAGGAAAATAACTATGTTTCGCTCCACGGGTAACCATGCCCATTTCATGTAAGAATCTTAAGCTTGCAGACTTGTGGAACAAGGTTACATAATTAATAACCCATTCAGTTTGCTTCAGGCTCATTGGGAAGATAACCTCCATGAAAAAGTATACAACTCTCTTTAGCTTTTTACAGTAGTCCAACTTCATACTGGCATAAGATGGCCATATCAAATCCTTTGTAAATCATATCCATTTCTAACTAATTCCCCATGTAGTATGAAAGACAATATAAGAGACATCATTCAGATATTTCCGAGAAGATTCAGGCTTATTAGACAGAATCAAACAACCAAGCAAAAATTACTGCAACCTTGGTATCACCACCCATCTGAGAGTGAACCACTTACCATTCACATCCAGAAGGTTAAACGATACTGGAATCTTCCCAATGCACCTGACCATTGTAATGGCAGTCCATACTTTCTGGCGGTCTTCACGTGACACTCGGATTATGCAAACCTTTGTTACAGGATTAACATACACGGGCTGGAAAATTCTTCATCAGTGCCGGTCACACAGGCACAGTGCGTAGGTCCGGCACTAACGTGCTTTTGCGTCAACCAAAAAAAAAATATCACAAGTCATGCGATTTTTTCACGCGTAAATACGCGTACGCGGTCGCGAGGATTCGAACCCACGACCTCTAGCCTCGCGCGTTGCTTCCTTACCATCTCACCTATGCATCACATGTGATTGAGTGAGAGATGGTGTCCTTTTAAAGGAACCTGCTCGGGACACGTTAGTGCCGGTCGATAACACCAGCCGGCACTAAATGACGCTGCGTCATTTAGTGCCGGCTGGTGTTATTGACTGACACTAAATGGGCGTGTCACGTTAGTGCCGGTCAATAACACCAGCCGGCACTAAATGACGCACGTTAATGCCGGCTGGTGTTATTGACCGGCACTAACGTGGCTTCGCGGTCACTGTTCTCGGCGCGCCACCTTAGTGCCGGCTCCAGGCTGACCGGCACTAAGTGCCACGCACCAATGTGAGTTTTTCTGGTAGTGATACTTCACTGAAGATGGGCACAGTTAGTACTTATAAATTAAATTAGTCAATATAAACACTACACGTGGTACAGGAAATCTTGCACGGACAATTAAAGCGGTTCAGAAGTAACTATTATTTAGTACCTTGCAATGATCCAAGAGATGCAGCTAAGCCACACTCCCCAAAGTGGAGTTGAATGCTGTCTTTGATTACTTTGGCTATATTGAACTGAGTGAGAATAACAGGATCACATTCGCCTCTGCCAGCATCAATGAAGACCTCCATCACCATGTACCTGTTCTTGAAGTGAACCATGATGACAGTATGCTTCCTTTCCTGCAGTGATTCTGCACACATACGAAAGATCAATCAGCATTCATAATAAAGAGAGCATTTTCAAGGTAGCCAATGCATAGGATTATCTACTTATCAATATAGCATGGTGGGTTACTGCTGATTTGCATTGATCCACATCTGGGAACACCACATTGACATCAAAACATGGATCATCAACATCATATGAGAAGGGAGGAGGATCAAACTCATCATCGCTGTCAATTATTTCCCCATCCGGGTCAAACTCAGGGTCAGATTCCTCAGAGCATGCAGTTGCAGCCAACTCAGAGTCATAGCTGCTATCACTTGGTGCCACAAGTGAATCTGCGTCAGAGTACATGCCCTCCTCATCAACTCCTACTCATATGTGGCTCTCTTCTTTTTGGATGTGGATTTGGCTCAACATTTGTGGCTGTCTCACTTGTGTCTCCCCTCTTTTTGGATGTGGATTTGGCTCTAACATTTGCGGTTGTCTCACTTGTGACTAACATTTATAACTGTCTCATTTGTGGGTAATCTATTCCTCACAGAAGGGTGCAGCCTACGTTTTGTTGGTGAAAATTGCAATGGGCCCTCAAAATCATTTATGTGTGCGACGATGCGGACTACTCCATTCTCTAAATTGAGTTCAAACCACTCAAGCAGCTGTTCATTAGATTTTATCTCAATAGAGTCATTGTCCAAATCACGCCACAAGGTTATATATTGCTTTGAACCCCATAAACAATGTTCAGCTATGAAGTCAACTAATTGCATCAGCCCATAATTATGTCTGTCAACAATTTGAATTGGCAACGATTTACCCTGTTGCCATGTCTTTGGCCCCGATCAGGCAAACTGAAATATGATCGAACTCTAACGAGAAGCTGTAAATCCATCTGATTTGGCCTACAAATCATAGCACCGAATGTAAAGTTAGCTAAATCGCTCTAAACATCTCAACTATTTCACCCTATAGCCCCATTTCAATGCAAATCTACAACACACAAAAGGACAGGATGACGAGTTCCTTTACTGACCTGCTTGAACCCGTGCATGGTGCCTGCTTCTTCGAGCTCTGTGCCGAATGTTGCTGCACACGCCGCGCCGGGACCGCGACCGAGCCGGGGCCGCGCCGCCGGCTCCCGCCCAAGCCGCTGCCTACTTAGGAGGGAGTCAAGGCCACGCGAGGTCGCATCGAATCAGGGGGCACGAGCACGAGCAGACGCTGGAGGTCCGCCGTCGGTCGCCCTTCCTCCCGCCGCTAGGGTTTCGGTGGAGAGAGCGGGACGGTGGAGAGAGCCAGCAGGAGATGAACGGGAGAGGAAACATGGAGATGGAGATAGAGTCTTTTACGTGTATACCATTACAAAAGTTGATGGTTACATGTGTACCACTAAAAAGTTGCGAGACACGTGTATACCATCGCTCGAACTTTCTTTTACGTGCATACCATTTTGAACGGAAAGAGTGGTAACGGAGGCTAACAGAGCAAGGAAAAGACCATTTTACCCTTCTAGTAAATACCGTGAGTTTCTGAAGAAGAAGAGGACCTTGAGGCTGACCGTGAGTTTCTGGAGAAAATGATGGCCTGAGTTTTCTGAGGGAATTGAAATTAATTAAACAAGTAAATAAATTAGAAAAGGTAAATACCGTGTGTTTGACCATTTAAAAAGGAAAAAAAATTAAAAAATACCATTTCATTGCATACCATGAGTACAATTTATAAAAACAATTGATCTAAAAATATGCATGACCATTGCATACCAACAATCAACTGGATGATATCACATAAGAAAAGAAAATCATGTGACAATAAAATTGTTCATATCACCAACATTTTAGACCAATCCAGATGCAGATGGAGTCAGGGGTAAAAGAGAGATTTCCGTATGTGGGTCTCACATGTCAGGGTTGATTTTTAACAGAAGGTGGACAGAATGATATGAAGGTAAAAGAAAGTTCGGACGATGGTATACACGTGTCTCGCAACTTTTAGTGGTACACACGTAACCATCAATTTTGTAATGGTATACACGTAAAAGACTCTATCTCCATCTCCATGTTTCCTCTCCCGTTCATCTCCTGCTGGTTCTCTCCACCGTCCCGCTAATGGTATACACGTAAAAGACTCATGGAGATAAGGTCAGGGGTACCGATGTCTTTTCCTGTTGCTTCTAGTGTTTTCCATATTTCTTTTGTTTTTCTATATTTCTGCCAAGGGCAAAATCGTAAGATTTAAAAAATGAGGGCAAAATCACCATTCAACTTCACAGCAGGGGCAAGTACACTAAACTCCTTAAAAGTAACATGTTGTTTGTTTATTTCCGTAGGTAGAAAGGAATTCAATTCTCAATAATTAAGGAAAAACCAACACCCAGCCCTTGAGGGGAGGTGATTTCTGAAGTGACTTCTGATCATATATGTGAAAATCAAATAGTTACATTTGAAGGCATTGTAAATGCACCGACATCTAAATATCGACCGCCAACTATGTCATATGAAAGACTATATATCTGCTCTATCCCTTACCATGTAACCTTGCTTGCATGTAAATTCTTTAAAAAAACATCAATTCTCCATTTTAGCTCGATAGAAACGAGAAATGCAACAGGAATGAGAAGCTTTGGGAAGAAAACTAGCACAAGATTCCCCCACCGAGCGCCAAGATCAGGATGATCATTGGACTGTGACTGTCGTGTACAAACATAAGGAAGTGTTCGGAGTGTAGATAAATGTTAAGGATCTACATTAGATGGTGGAGTTTGTGATATAGAGAGGTTGCAGAAAGCTAAAAAGAAACAGAGGTTCAGTGTGCAGTTTCAAGGAGCGATAGTGTAAGTATGTAACTTAGTTCCTTTCCAGCCTTTTGAGTAATTTTCCTTCTACTATGCATCCACTTCGGAATAATCTTGTTGCAGGTCACTTCTTAGTACAGGTGCAGGACGTCAATAAATATCCCTGTGCCAACGTGCTCTGCATTGGGATGCACACGGAAAGAGATGTCTCCGATATTTTCTTGTGAAGTCACAAGATATTGGTCACTGTATTTGTATTACCCACTAGGATATTGTTAGAACATTTACAAATGGCCGCCTTTGAGCTTAAGTGATACAAGTGGCTGAACTTGCAAAGTCTGAAGTGCAGAATGGCCTTAACATTTACAGTAATATGGTGGAATTCTTACTTCCACATAGTAATCTCGGCGGCCGTAATATGGTGCAAATCAACCTCATTCATCCGTAAAACAGTACTAGAATGCCACATCAACAATCCACATAGTAATCTCGGCGGCCCGAACCGTCGGTGTTATACCTTCAATCCTACCGAGGGGTAGGATTTCAGGTGGAGTTTCGCCGAGATCAGGAATGCAATGGATACACAACACAAGGTTTAGACAGGTTTGGGCCGCCGAGATAGCGTAATACCCTACGTCCTGTTTTGGTAGATTGTATTGCGTATGAGTTTGTAATTGTGTGTCTCTCTGTTGAGAGACTTGGTTCTCCCTCTCTCTCTGAGTCAAGTCTGCCGATCTAGGCACCCCTACCCTCCATATCGGTAGGAGGAATCATTTTGGGATGGAATAGTGCAATCTTTACTGGAGAAGTTGTTGACACTCTAAGATATGCTATCACTGTAAAATTTACCTCAAGGCACAATAATGAAACATGGAAACTGACTACAGTCTATGGATCATGCCAAGGAATGGAAAGGGAAAGTTTTGTTAATTGGCTAAACAATCTGCAGATTCAAAATGATGAGAACTGGATGCTGGTAGGGGATTTCAACTTTTATAGATCATTATCCAACAGAAATAGAGAAGGAGGAAATATAAATGATGTATTCATCTTCAATGAGATCATCAGTAATGTGGGCCTGCAGGAAATTTCACTCAAGGGCAGAAAATATACATGGAGCAACATGCAAGAGGAACCACTGTTGGAACAAATTGATTGGTGTTTCACATCTCCAAATTGGACAACCTGTTTCCCCAACACCTTGATGTTGCCCCTGTCTAAACCCACATCAGATCATATCCCTTGCATGATCCAAATAGACACAACAATACCCAAAGCAAATGTTTTCAGATTTGAGAACTTTTGGATTGAGCAGCCTGGTTTTTTTGAACTAGTACAAAGGACCTGGAATGAGGAAGTAAGGACAACCAATAGTGTCACAAGATTGTCAGCAAAGCTTAAACACTTAAGGAAAGTGCTAAAAAAGTGGAGCAAGAGCATATCCAAAATTAACAAGCTCAATGATCAGAGCAATGAAGTGCTAAATGTCTTGGACAAAATTGAGGAACAAAGAGAACTTTTCATCCAAGAAGCAAATTTTAGACTCATCCTGAGAGGGCACATCTTGCAACTGTTAAAGTTTAAACAAGCATATTGGAGGAAGAGATACACAGTGAGATGGACAAAATTTGGAGATGAGAATTCAAAATTCTTTCATGCAGCTGCTACTGAAAGGTTCAGGCAAAATACAATAACCAGTCTAGAAGATCAGGATGGCAGAATATTACATGATCACTTCCAAAAGGCTGCAATGTTACTGGAAAACTTCAAAGGAAGAATGGGGCAAACAACTGGACCACAAATGCAATACAACCTAGAACAGATGATCACAGCACAAGAAGGACTGGAATTGCTCTCAGCACCTTTTAGCAGAGAAGAAATTGACAAAATAGTGAAAGAAATGCCAATAGACAAGGCCCCAGGGCCAGATGGTTTCAATGGTTTATTTTTCAAGAAGTGCTGGCACATTATCAAAGAAGATATATATGCACTGTGCAATGATTTTTTCTCAGGACACACAAATCTCCAGGCCATAAACAACTCCTTCATCACACTAATTCCAAAGAGCTCAAGTCCAACAACTCCAAATGACTACAGGCCCATATCTCTGCTAAACTCAGCACTCAAGTTAATTACAAAGCTAATGGCAGACAGACTACAAAGGGTAATCATTTCAATCATCCATAAAAATCAGTATGGGTTCATCAAAACAAGGACAATCCAGGACTGCCTAGCTTGGACTTTTGAATATATACATCAATGCCAGCAATCAAAAAAAGAATTAGTCATCCTGAAATTAGACTTTGAAAAAGCATTTGACTCCATTGAGCCTGTTGCAATTCTGGAAATGATGAAAGCATTGGGTTTTGGCAACAAATGGCTGGACTGGGTACAAAAGATTTTGGAAAGTGGATCAGCATCGGTACTGTTAAATGGAATCCCTGGGAAAAATTTCCATTGCAAAAGAGGAGTCAGACAAGGAGACCCCCTTTCCCCTTTAATATTTGTCTTAGCAGCAGATCTATTGCAGCACATAATCAACAATGCCTGCACCCAGGGAAACCTTTCACTGCCCATAAATGCTGACCCTAGTAACAAATTCCCTGTCATCCAATATGCAGATGATACTATCTTAATCATGAAAGCATCACAGAGGGAGCTCCTATGCCTGAAAGAACTTCTGCAATCCTTTTCAGAATCAACTGGTTTGAGAATAAATTATGCCAAGTCACAAATGATTCCTCTCAACTTGCCACAGGAACAGGCAACAAGCTTAGCAAATGTTTTTGGATGTCAGCTGGGCTCCCTCCCTTTTACCTATCTTGGTTTACCACTTGGAATAACCAAACCAAAAATAGAAGATTACATGCCTCTCATGGACAGAACAGAGAAAAGACTTACCTCAACCTCAGCATTTCTCACTCAGGCTGGAAGATTGCAACTGGTTAACTCAGTTTTATCCTCTCTACCAACATACATAATGTGCAGCCTAAAGATACCAATAGCAGTTCTAGAATTTATAGACAGAGCTAGAAAGCATTGCTTGTGGAGAGGATCTGATATCAATGCTAAAGGGAAGGCACTGGTAGCTTGGCCAAAAGCCACAAGACCAAAGAACAAGGGTGGATTAGGAATAATTGATCTCAGATCACAAAATGAGGCCCTTTTGCTTAAACATCTGGACAAATTCTACAACAAAAAAGATATTCCCTGGGTGAACTTAGTGTGGAATTCATATTACTCCAGAGGGCAAATCCCACATGCTACTGCAGACAGAGGCTCCTTTTGGTGGAAAGATCTCCTACATCTATGTGACAAGTTCAGAGGCATTGCTGCTTGCGTGGTAGGAAATGGCACAACAGTTTTATTTTGGCTTGATGTTTGGAATGACCACCTACTGCAGAAAAAATTGCCAAGACTCTTCTCCTTTGCCAAAGACCAAAAATCTCAGTGGCAAAATTCTTAGAGGCACCAAATGCAGCACAACACTTCCACTTACCACTCTCAGATCAAGCATACCAAGAATATCAAGAACTACAAAGCATTATACAAGATCTACAAAGAAATGATGAAGAAAAGGACAAGTGGCATTATATTTGGGGATCACAGAAATACACATCCAAGAGTTACTATAATCATAGATACAAAAACTTTCAACCTCCAAGCCCCTTTATATGGATTTGGGAATCAAGGTGCACCAACAAACTGAGAGTTTTCTTTTGGTTAATACTCATGGACAGATTGAACACCAGAAATATCCTAAGGAGGAAGAATTTGCAAATTGAAGGAAACAATTACATATGTGTACTATGTGACTCAAGTTTGGAAGAAACTGCTATGCATCTCTTCTTCACTTGCCCCTTTGCAAAAAGATGCTGGCAGGAGATTGGAGTACAATGGGATATGTCGACTTCATTCTTCCAGATGATACAACTTGCAAAGCAAAACTTCAACCACCATTGCTTCATGGAAGTAATCATCATTGCAGCTTGGCAAATTTGGAAACAAAGAAATGGTCTTATCTTTGAGAACTGTCCAGCAACCTTCAGCAGTTGGAAGAGAAAGTTCAAAGAGGAATGCTTTATACAAGCTGTTAGAATAAAGGAATCCATCAGACAAAATTTTATCAACTGGGCAAATAGTTTCTGTATAGAGCCCACCTCACAACCCTTGTAACTAGTCTTAGCTTCACCTTCTGTTCAGTTTTTTCTCTTTTCTTGTTGGGGGCTTAGCATCCACCCCTGTGTAAGTATTTCTTTCATCGCTTTTGTCTTCTTTTAATAAAAGTTACAGCGGGGGCCTCCCTCGCTGTGTTCAGTTTCAAAAAAAGGCACCCCTACCCTCCTTTATATATCTCAGGGGGCAAGGAACTAGTCGGTTACAATATTGGAGTACTAGGGTTCCATATCCGATAGTATGTACAGAATGCTTCATACAGAAAACAAAGCGAGGCGAAGCCCAAACACTTTATTGCATTACAACACAATTTACAATACACACTTAACATCACACACCCGTGAAAATCTTGGATTGAAGCAGTACCGCGATCGAGAATACTGTGGCATTTAACTTTGCAAGCTGACAATCACAACAATCATACCAATACTCGACTTCAAGCAATCTGCAATCAAGCCTAGCCATTAAGGCGGCGATGCATTATTTGCTGCTCTTTGTCCATCCAGCGAGCCATCAACGACGAGGTTAATTAAACTTTCAAGAAGCTGATAACCGTGTGCTATACACTAGTGAACCTTGGACCATTTTACTTTCAACAATCTCTTGACTAGTATTTCTACTGGTAGTGTATAGTAGTAGCACCAATATATGAATGTTGTGGCTCAAAGTTCATTTCACTGCACTGCTTTTGAGTTTCTAGTGCCAGCAACCATGCTTCTCTTTTTGACAATTATATGCACTCAATCAACTTCATTGCAACTTGAAAATGATAGGCTTTGAATATCTGTACAAGAGCTTCTTACGATCTGTATATCTGTATGTCCAGATGTTAATTTGACAGTAAGCACTAGAATTGCTAACGTCAGTTCTTCTTGTCGGCAGATATGGATTAAAACTTCAGAAGTTCTAGCTCAAGATCAAGTGTTTATTAGCTTCAGAAGTTCCAGCTGAGACTGTCCTTCCCATGTCTGAATGTGATGTAAAAGGAATCAGCTATTTGACCTTTTTTATATACTGGATTGTTTCAAACATATTTTACATAGGCTCCATGTAGCAGATCTTCCCCATGTCTGGACATGTTATTTATGTGAACTTTGTTTCAATTTGGATACGAAAGTTGTCAGCTTTATACTCCAATTTAATGTCGTGTTATAATTTTTCAATGCATCGTCAACCTAGGCCTGCGATTATTGATATTCAAACTGGGCCATCGGCCGGAATGCAGTGAATCACATGGTGACAGTGTTATTATTTCCTGGTTACCCAAACAGCTAGTTATAAGGGTGAAATAATACAACTGTATTTTTGTGCACAAGGTTTTACACTGGTAAATCATTTACAGGTGTGAAAAATTACTATACTGCCAAACATGGCCTAATATGATTCGAGCCCAGAAAGCACACACGAGGCCGCAACGGGGGCGGTTGATCTGAACATCGGCGTTCGCGCCTTCCGCTTGCTTCTCCTCCTCTCACTTCTCAGGTGAATCGCCCCCACCGACCAACCCGAATTGTCAACTCCCGAACCCCGCACGCCACCACATGGATCCGCCGCCCGCCTGCCGATCACTCCCCGCGTCGCAGATCCCGAGTAACCATCGGATCTCCCGCCAGCCGCGTCATTTCCCGTTTAAATCCGTAGTGCCAGCCGCGGAAGAACGGGGCGGAGCACTGGAGCAGAATCAGACTCGGCGTGATGGAAGGACTCGTCAAGGGACTGGAGAGTGTGGCGCTAGACGACGCGGTGGAGGGGGCTGAGGCGAGGAGGGACCGGCGTGCGGGCGCGGCTCCGGTGGATGGGGACCGGGAGGACAGGGCTCGGTCGACGTGGGCCGAGGTGCTTGTTCCCTATTCGATACAATGCCGTAGTGGACAAATGTGAGGTTTAGAGAGGGGTCTCGGCGACTAAGGGGTGTTTGCGCTCTGCGCAGGTTGTCTCCGAGGAGAAAGAAGAGGACCAGGAGCGGAGGTGGGAGAGCGTGGAGCATGACAGGAAGCAGCAGCATAAGCCTGCGCCCGCTCAATGGCACAACCAGGTTCAGGGGACATCTTATGATTTTTTTTTCGGTACCTTGTTTATGAACCCATCTGATTGCATTGTGCCATGTTCGTCAGTGCAGGGTGAGGGGTCTGAAATGATGAGTGGGGGATCAGATGGCGCCACTGCCATCGGCAAGGGCAGGCCGCAGCTACAGACTCCACAGTGTGGAACAGAGCGACAGGTTCGTGTATATGTCCTGATTGTGTTCCCATGGTTGTCTTCACTCACTATCACTTTTGCCCCTATTATTTGTCGTGAATTTAATTATAACTCTGTGATTTGAGATGTTAGGATCAACAAGAGAGAAGCAGTGGAGGTTGGGTGAATGTGGGGGAAAGAAAGCATCACAGAAGACCACATAAGGTTAGTTTTCAGTTTTTTGTTGAGATTAGAGTGGCTTCATGCCATTGGCAATTCCTTTCTTTCTCCTCCAAACAGAAAATTACTGTAACTAATTGCTCATAAGTATGTTGTACTTGGAAATTTCGCTTCTAGTTAATGTAATTTCTACTTCTGTTTTTTTCTATATCTACTTTTTGTTGGTGCAGCTCATCACATGCTGTTTAGATTAACAAAATGTATATCATAGACGTTCATAAAATCCTCAGACCAATGCTACAAAGTTTGGCCTTCAATCTCATATACGCCTTCTGGGTGAATGTGGGGTTCTGTATGCAATCAAACATTATTACTCTGACTAGTAATGTCTTTATGAAGAATTATATCGACATGAAACGTTATTGATTAACTTATCTAAAGAAATACTAACGTGATAATATTATAATTTTATCAGGGTTTACAAGTACAATATAAAATGCTAATCAAAGTTGTATTTTACAATCTGTGCCAATGTATGGAGCACCACTTGTTTGCTGGAGTAGTGTTTTAAATATTTATGTTTTTCAACCACATGTATGTGCTTTCATTCTGAAGTTCTCATAATACTGATATAGCATGAACTGAAAGTCACACCCTATTCGAGAGTCTGAGTATTGTAATTTTATTAGATTCTTACTAATATAATACATAAAAACTACTGAAAACATAAATTTTTTAGACCATACCATGTAAAAAACAACATTCATTTGTAATCACAGTGAGTAGTGTTTTGACTATTTTCGTTTTTCAACTAATTGTATGCATTTTGATTCCAACTTCTAATTTTACCTATATAACATGACGTGAAACTTGCATATTTATCTTAGTGTGTTGAGAAGTTTGAGTAAGTGGTACCTATATTGATATTTTCTATATATTCTTTTTTGTTAATTCTGAACTTAACTCTATGAAGCACACTGAAGAATGGAAGGTATACAAAAGACTACCATCTGAACAAGAATACTCTGAGGATGTCAGTCATATCCACCATGGCCTAAATGTTGAGCCTACAAGGGAGGAACTCAACAGTTTATCAAAAGCATGCAATCGGCTATGGGAACTTGATCTAAACCGCCTCTCTCCTGGCAAGGACTACACAATTGAATGTGGTGAAGGGAAGAAGGTTTATCATAAGGGCGATAAGGCATCCGAAAATCTGTTCAGCTGGCTGGAAGACAGTGTACTGAGGCGGCCTACGTACTCCCGTTTCTGTGCACTCCTTGACAACTACAACCCCCACCAAGGATACAAAGAATCAGTCACCCAGCAGGACAAGCATGAAGAAGCTGCTTTTATCGAGGAGATTTCTAGGAGTGCTCCCATCAAGTACTTGCACCGGTATTTGGTGCTGAAGGAGGCCACGTCTCAGGACTACGAGGACTTTAAGAAGATGCTGACATCCCTGTGGTTTGATTTGTGTGGAAGAGGTGGTTGCTATAGTAGCTCTTCTGCCTTTGAACATGTGTTTGTGGGAGAGATCAAGGGGCAGAGGCAAGGTGAGAATGAAGTATCAGGTTTTCACAACTGGATTCAGGCAAGTTATTACTTCTTGTAGTGCCGCGGCATCATAATTTTGTTTGTTTCCATATTTGAAAGAGAGTATGATGTCATTGTTGACTAATATGCAGTTTTACCTTGAAGAATCCAATGGTAATGTTGACTACCAGGGTTACATATTCCCAAGGAAGCGTGGAGAGCTGGTGAGTATCATCCCAACATACTTGTGGTATGCATAATGATTCACAAGGGAGCTAAACTTTTTTGGTTGTTCTGCAGCCAGACTCTGAAACACAGCTGCTCACCATTCAGTTTGAGTGGCATGGGGTGTTAAAATCTGTGTCCAGCACATTGATTGGTGTCAGTCCTGAGTTTGAAATTGCACTCTACACTCTCTGCTTCTTTGCTGGAGGGGAAGATAACCATGTGGATATTGGCCCATATTCAGTGAATATCAAGTGCTACAGATTGGGGGATAACAAGATTGGTTCAGCTTTCCCAATTGCAGAAAGCTGATTTTTCTGGTGGCTATGTACTGAAGGTCAGTTAGATTGAGTCTGTTTCTGTCAGCAAAAATAAATTGTATCGTTCAAGAATTTGTGGCTTCATTGTAATATGCATTGTATGATGTAACTCTTGATCAAGATATAACAGCATTTAATTCAAAATAGTTGTTGTCCTTGCATGTTCTTTATGAAATCCAAGAAACCAAATGTACCTAGAACATATTGTTTTATTCTCTTCTTCCCCTTCCTTTGGGAACTTGGATGAACTCAACCTTCCTAACAGGTCAAAACTCTGAAGGTATATTTCACCATATTAAGTTCAAAATAGCACCATACAAATTGTGGATCAGCATTATAGAAATTATATTTTGCACATTTGATTCTACCAAGAACTGTAACATGTTCTAAAAAAATCTGAAACTGTTACATGTTAACTCAGGGTACATATTCATCCCTTGTAAGTTATGATTGATGTTATACAAGTAAAAAAAGAAACCACTACGGTCTTAGCTTTACTAGCCGACATCATGCAGTAAAAAATAGTGCACAACATACATTTCATACCTAAGAGGGCCTTCAAAATACAGTTAGCGAATAGAGACTATAGAATTTTTAGTCAATGACAAAAGGCGAAGTCCAGTATGAAAAAGAAGAATTTGGCACCTTCATAGGTATCTATAGCTCTATACGAAGTTTAAACTTGCAGGCAACAACAGAGAACAGAATTACTCTCATGCCTATGATCCTTACAGCAAGAAACCTTTACAATAGAGAATCTCTAGTCTCACACCCACCCAACCTATAGAAAGTACAGATCAGAAGTGAAAAGGGATGTTTGATCATCTAATAGATGTACAGGGGAAACGTCACCAATGAGCCTATATCCATAACCACATAAGAAAGTACAGGGTCAAAAGAAAATATCACAACTACAACTGAAAATTATGTAGGAGTTGGAGCAGTCGCAGCCCTAATGAGCATGAATCTCCTCCTTGCAATGCTGTTTGCATTCTCACCTAGGGCAGCCAGATGAAGCATCCGCCGCCTTGCTGATGCCACAGCAACATCCTCTGTGGTTGGTTTCCCTAACACCTCATCAGGTGGTGAACTCTCACCCGAAGCCCCTGCGTCCCCATTTAACTCCTTGTGCTGCATTGCTTGCTTCAGGCTCTCGACCACTTCTCTCATTGTTGGACGGTCCCTTCTATGTTTTGCAAGGCAACTATTGGCCAACTTGGCAATTTTTCTAGTGCCCTGCTTAGAGTAATGGCCTTCAAGCCTTGTATCTATAATCTTGCTAAACTGCTTACTTTCGACGGGATACTGCTTCACCCATTCAAGAAGTTTCTGCTCATTCCTAGGACGATTCCTATCCATTGAGCGTCGTCCAGTGAGGATCTCATATAGAACTACCCCAAAGCTCCAAACATCACTCTTTGTAGTGAGATGGCCTGTCTCGACATAATCTGGAGCCGCATAGCCCAATGTCCCCATAACCTGATCGTGTATTGTTTGCAATGAGATATAGATTCAAAGTTCAATAGGGAAAATTCTGTTAGATGGACATGCACGAGGAAGTTAAATTATCTTGATCCATTGGAAGTAAAATCAACACATACCGCTGTAGAGACGTGAGTTTGATCTGCTGATGGCCCTTCTCTTGCCAAACCAAAATCTGAAAGTTTTGCTCTAAACTCCTCATCCAGCAGGACATTTGAAGCTTTGAAGTCGCGATATATAACCTGCAATTTTTCATGATTTTCAATGACCAAACACAATACATATCTCATTCTTTTTTCTAGAACAAAATCAAATTGTATTGACCAATCAGTAGTCGGGATAATGTACATTTCCTTCTGAACACATCTATGAGCAAGAAATTATATTTATGACTCGCGTTTCACTTGTCCATGTTCCATTCTGATTAACCATAACATAGCCCTGACATTTCGGAATATGAAAAACAGATAGCTCATAGCAGAAATATTTCAGTTTTCAAGAATTTGAGGTACAAAGACTAAGTAATGTATTGATGTGGAAACCCAAGTTGTCCTGGTCGATGCTAGAGCCATTGTCAATTTTCAGTGAATCAGTAGTTCAGTACAGATTACCTCATTCAGCATTTCAGAAAAGGTTCAGTTTGGATTACCACAATTCAGCTTTTTGGATAGGATACGATACGAAAAAATTGCACATTTCACTCTTGCGATATGCAAATCAGTAATTAGTTCATTTTATACTACATGCTTTCCTGTAATCCAACCCAACACTCATAGAGAAAACTTGTTCGGTATAGTTCAAAAAATAACTGTAACTGCATTTATTTGTGGAGTGCCAAATGCCAATCTGATACCTGAATTTCTAGTCCCTCGTGGAGGTACATCAATCCCTCTGCAGCACCCAGTGCTATTTCCAACCTGATGTCCCATGGGAGGACAGGGTATGCTTTATTGAACAGGTGATCATCCAAGGTCTTGTTCGTCATGAACTCGTAGACCAGCAGCCTCTGAGGACCTCTTTCACTTTGTGCGGCACAGTACCCAATGAGTTTGACAAGATTTGGGTGCTCAACAACCCCCAGAAAATGAACTTCTGCCAACCATTGCTTGTGGCCCTGATCAAGTTACGATTAGGAATAAATATAATTTACTAAAATGCTGAAACTCTGAAACAATCCTAGCAATGCACCAAGTCAATCCATTGATGTAAATTAGTCATATTGAGGGCATGTGACTACTTGATTCATTACAGAGTGCAGATGAATATACCAAAATGAAATAATTTTGAAGTTATGAAACGAAATACTACCTCTGCTCGGTATATTTGAAGTTTCCAACAGCTGAATATAGCTAATTGCAAGACAGTTTGGCTGTCAAAAACGTGTAAGTAATCAAGGACGGTGGTAGTGCACTGGTGCTAACATTACCATGCTCATCAAATACCATACATGCTAGAATGCTGTTTTAGCATGGTGCATTGCACCTTAAGGCTTGCAGCCATTAGGGAAATACTATCCCCGTCCTTTGCTTGTCCTAAATGTCATATATTTAAAATGGAGTATAAATTACAGAGTCGTGCAAGCTATGTTTCGATTCAGGCACCACCGCACCAGAAACAGAGTCTAACCGTAAAAATCTATGTCATCACACAGAGAGATTTCTGTAAACGGCAAGCATCAAGCAATAGACTGTAAAATGCTGATAAATTCATGATGAACCAAGACAAGGTGACACGATGAGCCAAGAAACCACCGATGGGGCACCTGATGGCCATTGGGATTGAGCTTCTTGATGGCGACCACCGTGCCGGCGGCGGGCCCGCCGGGCAGCCGGACGACACCCTTGTAGACGCTCCCGAAGCCGCCCTCGCCGACCTTGAGCAGGCGGCTGAAGTCGCTGGTGGCGGCCCGGAGCTCCCGGAACCCGAACTCGCGGAGGCTGTTGGCGCCCCTCTCCTCGTACAGCTCCGGGATGCTCCGCGCCGACGAGACCGAGGCCGACCCCGACGACTTGCTCGTCGCCGCCGCGGCCCGCGCCGCCGCGCTCGAGTCCTCGGAAAGGCTCGTGCCCACGGCCGACGACGACGCCGTGGAGAAGGACAGGTTGGAGCGCGCGCCCGTGGAGACGGTGGAGGGGAACGAGGCGGCCGCCGAGGACGCCGGCGCCGCGGTCCCCTCCCGCCTCTTCTCGCCCTTGCCTTTCTTCCCCTTGCTGCTGAAGCAGCGGAAGCAGAAGCAGCCCATCGCTTGGAGCAGAAGGAGGCGGCGTGGCTCAGCTCGTGGTGCCTTCAAGCCTCGTCTTCTCCATCGCCTCCGCCTCGACAAAGCTCAAATCACAACGGGATCGAGCAACACGAGCTTCTGGAAATCAAGCCGATCGAAGGGAAGGGAACAAAATTTTGGGAGACAGAGATGTTCTCGGTTGACGGCTTCACGGCGCGCGGGGTGCCAAGAACGGCGTCGGAGAGGCAGCAAGAGCCCGGGGAAACGTCAAAAGATTGATGCAGAATTGTTTGACGCCAGCCAGTCCAAGGCGAACAGGAAGCTGGGAAACACAGAGGAATTCATTCGCCCACGCCTCTTGTCGTCCTAAAGGCGGTTTAGGCATAAGAAGAGACGAAGCTGAGGGAGACGGAGGTGGTTGGAAGTGTAGATCACGCGCGTAAGCTTCTGCCGAAATGATAAAGTAAATCTACGAGTCAAACCGAAGGTGCTTCGAGAGCGACGGCAGAGGAGATTGGTGGGGATGTAACTGCAAACTGCAATAAACTCTCGCCCGCCACCTGCCTCCTTTTGATTTCTTTTATAGTAGGTCTACGTAGCAAATGGTCGTCTTATCCAATCTCTAAATAGTGTCTAGCTACAGACTTTACAGTGTTATCTAGGGATAGCATAATTGCTCCCAACTCTGAAGTGTTTCAACTGCGACATGTGCCTCCCAAGTCCCAACTCGTTTTTTGAAAAACAAAAGTCCCAAATCATGACGAGAGCGTTTTGGCTCAGCGTAGCGGCAACAGAACAGAATCAAGTTCCGTAGGCACGCTGTGCAGGTGACCAGGTTGACTGCCATTTCGGTCTCCGTATTTACCGGGCAGCTCCCGGCGGCCGGAAGCCCGGAAGAAAGCCATCATGAATTTCCCCCTTTCTTTCTCGTGGCTAATGCTTGCCTTCTCTTCAATTCTCTTTGAATGCTTTATTTTCTTGCAATTGAACGACTGACCTGATGAAATTCTGTCGAGTGCTTTACCGTAGAGAAGTCGTAGACGTCTGGGAAGAGGCAAGCTGCAATACAACCTTTTTGACGAAGGACCCAGTATCGCCGGAGAGCCCGGCAGGTGGGGAGAAATCAAGCAAGTGCTGAATACAAATGCAATTCTCTCTATAATCAGCCCCTGTTTTGGACCATTTTCTAGATTTTGAACACTTGATTAAGGATGATATGGCTTGTTGTCATTTGTCAAGAACTCAAAAATGAAGTTTAATAAATAAAGTTAGAAGAGTTTGAGCTGTGAAGAATTCTCCCCTATGGATTTCAGCGGCTGGTAAGTCCAAAGAATAGACAAAAACAGAGCTTGATGAGTGGGGACGTGGGGTGTATACTGTATACACATCTAGGTTTGTATATTAATTATTTATCATCAGTTAGGATAATAACCGTTTGATCATTCTAAAAATTCGCAATAGAATAATGATGACCAAACCCAGATGAGTAGGGTCCTGCAATCTGTTCCAAAAAAAAAAAGGACTCCTATGACCCTTTTGTACAGAGTCATATTCATCGTGTTCTCCTTGTACGGAGTATGTTTGTAGCTTGTTCTGACTTATTCTCCCTCATAGAATACTATTGAATCAGTCAAAACTAGCCAACTTTTCTATTGGCCATTATGAATGGATTACCTATTTGTCTTTCATTAATTCCTCATGATTTAAATTGCATTATTTTTTTGTGTTTTCGTATGAAACTGCTTTAAACTATAATGTTATAGTCTAATTCTCGAGACGTAATAAACTTACTTTAGTCTAAGAACTTAGTGGGTTCAGCCCAAATCTGATTTTTTTTTCAAAGAAATTTCACAAAATACTACTCCCTCCGTTTCATATTATAAGTTAATTTTGACATTTCTAAATTCATTATTTTTGCTATATGCGCCATGATATATGTCCAGATGCATAAAAAACACCAAAATAACATATAACTTGAGATGGAGGAAGTATGACACTAAACAAAATTTCAGTCCTCTTGAGTCTTGACTCACACTCGTTCAGTTTATGTGTTGAGTTGTATCAAGCTCACCAAAAACCATATATGAGTGCATATAGACATGTTATTGAACTACTGCATGGAAAGATTTGTCGCCGTTGTCGTTGACTCGTCTTGTTCAAAAAATTATGTAAGTATTATTTATTTTGCTTGTGGCTTACTTTATCATCGAAAGTATTTTAAGCTTGATTTGTTTTTTAATATCTGTTAGAAATTTTTAAAAAAGACTAGTCGTGGAAAAGTCAACGGTCACAAGAAAGTAGGTGTGATTTTTCTTTTTGATAAACGGTGTAGTTTTATTGGACGTGCTATCCGTCCTCGCTGCTGCAGCCGGATAGCGGCAAACCAGCGTAGCTGCACTGCACCGATTCCTTCTGCTTCGCACGGCCGCCGCCCAATCGCTGCTGCTGGCTGGTGCCACTGCCAATAGATCAACGTCGTCGCTTTTTCCTTGGCCGTCCAGGCTCGAGCAGGTAGTACTGTACGCAGTACGGCAGCAGCAGCAGTATAGTAGTAGTAGCACGGAGAAATCATCATCAGGGTAGTAGTAGCACGGAGAAATCATGGGCCGCGTTCAGATGTTTCGCGAAAAAAATTTACAGTATGTCGGGCACACATTTGAAGTATTAAATATAGACTAATTACAAAACTAATTACAGATTATGTCAGTTCATCGCAAGACGAACCTAATGAGTCTAATTAATTCGTCATTAGCACATGTTTATTGTAGCAATTTATTGTCTAATCATGACCTAACTAGGCTCATTAGATTCGTCTCTCGAAGTACACTCCATCCATATAATGGGTTATTTTTTCGACTACATTTAATATGTCATGTATGTGAGGGAACATACTCGAAAAAAATTTCGCGAAACATCTAAACCTGCTGGCTCTGGCTGGCGGCCGGCATGCACCGGCGACTTGTTGACCCAGATCCGTCTCTGTCTTCCTGTCTGCCTGGTGGCCGAAGACATCCGGTCTGACTTGGTAGATTCTAGTCACCATCAATCACATCAATTTGATGACATATTAAATATAGTTGAAAAAAATAACCCATTATATGGATGGAGTGTACTTCGCGAGACGAATCTAATAAGCCTAGTTAGGTCGTGATTAGACAATAAATTGCTACAGTAAACATGTGCTAATGACAGATTAATTAGACTCATTAGGTTCGTCTTGCGCTTTACTGACAGAATCTATAATTAGTTTTGTAATTAGTCTATATTTAATACTTCAAATGTGTGCCCGACAGTACTGTAAATTTTTACGGGTTCTATCTAAACGCGGCCGCGCTCCCCACTGCCCTCCGCTGCGCTGTGGCTAGCAAGTACTCCGTACTCATGCCATCATTTAACACCAATAATCAACGCCCCATCTTCGATCACCCCCATGCCATGCGCTTCGGTCTTGGACCTGTAGTTCACGTCGTCACTGCAGGAGTCAGAAACGGAAACGCATTCGCCATTCGCAGTGCAAGAACAGGAGATGGATGCCGCCATGCCGGGACAACACTCACGTTCAGGTTCACGTACGCCTCTCGTCGCCGGGCACACCACGAGCCTACAAAAGCTACGCGACGGAAGCGAAACCCGAAAGACCTGTCTGTCCTCCCCCTGCTCCTCCCTCTTTCCTCCGCGGCGGTCGCGGGACATGTGCTGCGCACGACGCCGGTGCCACTGTGCAGCCAGGGCCCAGGAGCCCAGGAGATCGATGGCGACTGGCGATGATGATCGCTAGCTGCCGAGATGCGCGACGCGACGCCTCACCCCGAAAGCCGGCGATCGACGTGACTAGCAGCGAGTGGAGGGAGACGTGGACCCTGTTTAGATTTTGAAAAAAAAAAAGCGTCTCCTTTTTACGAAAAGTTATCCATTACAGAGAACCGTGTCACTTCTATGACCTCCTCCAATGGATGACTCTTGAGGTAATCTCTACAAGTGCACTATTTTTACGAGCAACTAAGAAACCACAGTGATTCATAGCTTATCGAAAAACTCTTTCAAATCTCGCAGGAACGCGCGAGAAATCACCTAGTTCTTTTAGTTTCTAAGTGAGCCTCATCTAATTAAAACAACATTCACACCAATAAAAAAACATACAGATAAGTGAGTGTAGCCAACCAAATGACCAATGTTATTTCTATAGTTCCAATGCACATTCATTTATTAGGATGTAGAAAACCAAATATATTTTTTTTAAGACAGAGGGAGTGCTGTTTTAATTGAAACCAATGACCTACTATGTTTGTACATTTTTTTAATAAGACGAGAGGTCAAACTTAGAGTAAAAGAAAGTGAAACAAACTACATTTTGAAACGGAGGGAGTATGAGTAATTAAGGGCAACATGGTCATTTCTCACAAGTATTAATGTGTCTAAAATTTTCTAAAAAACACTTATTTAGGGATGGAGGGAGTAGTTTTTATAGGAGGTGTTTTTACCGAAGATCTCTTCTCATTAAAGAGTTACTGAAAAAAAAAGAAAATCGGTCAAAGCTGTCTAGAAGCTAGAAAACAAGTACATTGAAGTAGGGGAGTGGTAGAAAATGCTAGGGCAACAAACATTTTGAACAGAAGCGAGTACTATATGCATTCATGCTGGGTCTAGCGACAAGTATACCTCTCACGTGTAAGAGCATCTCCAACAATTTTTCTTTCCCCTTTCCCCTTTCTCATCATAAAGGGGAATTCCCTTTCACATTTTCATCATTTTAGGGAGAGGTGGTAAAATCAGTTTCCCATTCCCCTTTAATTTTTTCTAACAAATGGGTCCCATCTATAAGTGACAAATAGGTTCTTCTTCCTTCCTCCAAGCAGTCAACCACAGCAATGGAGACCGTAAACCAAGCGTGCACCCTGCTGCCGCTGGTTGGCCTCGATAGAAGACCAGTAGCCGACGAGCTCGCGAGCTGAAACGAGCAGCTCAAGTTTTTCACGAGCCGAGCCGAGCGTCTGCTAATCGAGCCGAGTCGAGCCAGCTCGTTATCTTAACGAGCTAGCACGAGCTGAGCCGAGCCGAATCGAGCTGGCTCGTTATCCAGCCTGAGTACTAAGAAGTAGGGTGTACCTGGATGAGGGACCTCCAATGTGGAGGAGTAAAGGTTCAAAAAGAGGAGCTCATTTGTAGTTGCTCCAACAAAATGCTCTTTCTGCCCCCCCCCCCCCCCCCCCCCCACCCACCCTAAAAAAAATTACAAGTGCTAGGAAATTTTAGCCAAGCACCTTTACTCTAATATATACACACCCTTTCACTTATTTACTTTCCTCCTTACACTCCTTAAACCCTTAAACGAACATTAGAGCTGCCATAAAGCTCCGCTCCTCTCTACTTCTCATCTATAAAGCCTCCATTGCTTTGTGTTTCTTGCGTCCCTGTATCCAGCAACGGAGGCAAGATCTGTCTGCTTCCTCCTTCATCTGTACCCTTTCTTTTTCTTCTTCGTTTTGCTCTCTTTTCCTCTTGTTCCTTTCTGTTCCCATGGTATTCTTGTACAGTATGGAGGACTATAGCCCGAGCGCCCCCCCCCCCCCCCCCCCCACCCCGGTCCCTATACTTGCTTTATTAGGATATCTTTAAGAGAGCTTATTGCGTGAGATTATACAATGCTTATCGTTTTTGCAGAGAATGCCATGTAAATCCAAACCATTTAGAACATACTCCACGTCTTTATTTCAGTTGTACTTCTTTTATAACTAGCAAAAGGGCACGTGCTACAGGCACGTGTTTTAAAAAATTAATAAATTAATGATGTAGTCAATATGGACTCTTTAGATTAATCTAGAGCGTTCAATCATTATAAAATATGACGGTGTAGGAGTAATATAGTCAACTTAGACTCTTTAGATTAATCTAGAGCGTCCGATCGTCATCATAAAATCTGACGGTGTTAGAGGAGTAAGAGTAACCCTGGTACGAAAATTTCGTCGTCCTTTATAGTATAGATAAACTGTTTTTGTTTGGACCGGTGGTGTTCCATTGAAGCTTTGGATGTAGGAGTAGATCACATTCTAGTGAATCAATGATTTCTAGCGAAATAGTCTCATTCGCCCACAAACTTGTGCGGGTTACTTTGCCAGTTGTACACATGCCATTTCGAGGCAAAGGCTACTGCCACGAGTAAGAGCAACTCCAACAGAGTTGCCATTTTTCCCTTTCCATTTGACTCTCTATTCGACTCTCTACAAATATTCCTCTCCATATCGAGTGCCTCACTCCAACGGACTCTCCATTTCTCACTATCCAAATTCCAACGGCTACCTTCAACTCTTTCTCTCCACACACACTGATGCGTGGGTCCCACACATCATCTCCCTTCTTTGCCTGTCTATTTATCTACCCTTTGTTTTATTTTTTCCTTTTCTTTTTTCTTTTTATTTTTTCCACCTTCAATCCTCTTTCCCTTTTCATATTTTTTATTTCCATTTTTTCCTTTCATTTTCTTTCCACCGTTCTTATCCGCTCACCTCTTTCCTCCCTCTCTCGTGCGACACCTCTCTCACACGGCACATGGTGCCCCGCCGCCCACGCCTGCACCCAGCGTCGCCTCCATCACTCCCGGCGGTGGCGGCCCGCGCCCCTCCCTTGCTCCCGGCCGGCGGCGCGTCTCTTCCTCCACTCCCAGTTGCGGCTGCCCGCTTCTCCTCGGCCGGCGTCCGCGCTCGCGCCTCCTCCCTGCCGGCGTCCGCGCTCGCGCCTCCTCCCTGCCGGCATCCGCACCCGGGCCTGCGCCTTCTCCCCGGCCGGCGTGAGCGCCCACGCCTCCTCCCCACCAGCGTTCGCACCCGGGCCCGCGCCTCCTCCCCTGCGCGTTGTCCGCCTCTACGTGCCGCCAGCTCAATACTCTGCACAACGACCGGTGCCTCCCCGTCGATGCCTCTTCGCGCCTCCCTGCAGCGTCGACGTGGGGGAGCGACTGCGTGGAGCCCACCCACGCAAGCTTTGGCAAGCCGGCCAGCCTCGCCAGGTTTGGGGAGCGGCAGCGGACGGATGGCAAGCGAGATGGGATGGGGAGTGGAGTAGCAAGTCTGTTGGAGTGATTTTTTTGGATGGTTTTGCTAAAAATTTAGGTTGACAAGTGGAGTAGCAAGCTTAGACGCTATAAAAGCTCCGTTGGCTTCCATCCGGAACTAGAAACCCAAAATAAAGGCAGAAGACAGGTTCACACGCTCCCGTCACTTGCATTGCTCCTATACCCTCTCACACTGACAAGCTAGGCCCACTGTCGAAGGAGCAAACTCGGGCCCGCCAGCATGTGACTGGTGACACACACCAGGAGGACGCTCCAGCGAGACGTTTCCTCGTGATGCTCTCGGCCAGCCACCAAACGTTTTAACGGCGATGACAGGTGGGGGCCAGCGCGCACGAGAAACCTTTCTCTTTTCCAGCTCCCGTTTCCTATTCTGCGCGCGCGCACTGACGCGCTCTCTCCCCCGGACAGAGCAAAAACCCTCTTTCTCCCCCCATTCCCCTCCCCTTGCCGCTTCGTCTCCCGGCCGCCGCCGCCGGCGAAGTCGGCGCTGCCGGCCGCGGGGTACGGGGGCGCCACGCCACGCGCCATGCCTCCCGTGTTCGTCTGCATCGACAGCGACGACGACGAAGAGGACAGCGGCGGCCGCGCCGGGCGGGCCCACGGGAAGGGCGTCGCGATCGCTGGCGGCGGCGAGGCCCTGGGGCCCGTCAAGCCGGAGCCCGTCGACGATGTCGGCTCCAATCCGGTGGGTCCGAGGGCGCGGAGGGTTGCGGTGGTGCCGATCCCGCCGCGCAAGGAAAACCCCCGCGCGCCGTCCTTGCCGCCGCCGCTCGCCGCCGCCGGCCCGGCCGGAATTCCGACAGAGATTATCGACATCCCTGAAGACGACGACGACGACGACAGCCAAGAAGAATCCGGATTCCGTGGCGTCCGGCCGCTCCGGACGATTGAAGGGGGCGGCAGCGGCGTGAGACTCATCAAGGACGAGCCATTATTCGACGATTTCGGCGGCGATTCGGCTCGTTCAGCGGCGGCGAAGCAGGCCTTGGTGCCGGTTGCTCCCCCCGGAAGCTCCTTCGCGAAGAGGAAGCGGAAGAGAGAGAATCCCAGAAGATTCAAGACTGAAACCAGCGGCGACAATCAGGCTTTGGACCGGAGTTCGAGCGCTTCAGGGGCTGGGCCTGGGCCTCGCACGATTGGGGTGGCCGATGAGGCCAGGAGCTCAAGGGAGAAGAGAGATGTGAAGAGCAGTGAAGCAGGGAGGGGAGGTGCGGGTGACCTGTCTTCTTCGGCCAAGAAAGCCTTCGTGCCCAGCGAGGAATCCAGGGGTGTCCCTGGGAAGGCGAGGCGTGGAGAGAATGCGAGAAGTGGCGAGAGGAGCAGTAGTGCTTTGCCGGCGAGCTGGTTCGGTACCACGGTCGGGTCGAGGATCCGGTCAAGATCACGTCTGCAGGGGAAAGTGCAGTATGCTGCGTGCTCTGCTCGAGTGTCTTCCGAGGAGACAGAGGAGGACGAAGATGAAGAGGAGGTGCAGAAGCAGGAACAGAAAACGGGGGAAGATGTGGAGGTGATGGAGGTAGATGAGGACAGTGAGTCTGGCAATGAAGCAGCCCAAGAGAATGAACAGGAAGCGGATGCGCAGGGAAGGAGCAGACGGAATGGCCATGGCGATAGTAATGAGGTGCAGAAAAGGGGGAACGATGTGGATGAGGACGAGGATGAGGACAGTGGGTCTGGCGATAAAGTAGCCCAAGAGAGTGAGAAGGAAGAGGAGGGAAGGACCAGACGGAATAGCTATGGCGATAGTGAGGAGATGCAGGAGCAGGAGCAGGAGCAGAAAAGTGGGGAAGATCTGGAGGTGGGTGAGGACAGTGGGTCTGCCAATGAAGTGACCCAAGAGAGTGAGCAGGAAGAGGAGGGAAGCAGAAGACCCATCGGGGATAGTGAGGATGAATACGAAGAAAGCAAAGATTCTGCTTCTGTTGCTGGTAACGAGGAGGAGGTGGGGGAAAAGGAATTGGTGGAGGGGGAGGAAGGTGGCAACCAAGAAGACAGCAATAGCATCTACGATGGTGAAGACGAAGAAGAAGATGGCAGATCCGAAGATGGTCAGCAGGAATTGGGTGAAACAGGGGAAGTGCAGCCATTCACGCCTAGCAATGCCATGGCTAGTGGCAGTGTCAGGTCAGGAGGCAACGCCCCCCGAGTCTTCAGGAGGAGGATCTTTGAGGGGATATGTTTGCTTCAGAACCCAGTCAATACTGTTGATAAGGGTATTAAAGAGCGGACACGATCACAGCGAAAATGCAAGGACAAGAAACTGCTCAAACGTGGAACTTTCAGTAAACCTTACAACATTGATATTCCAGACTCGACATCAGATTCTGAAGAGGATATAGTGCCAACACCGGCGCCACAGGTAATGTCATCAAGTGACGAAGATATCAGGATCTTTGGCAAAAGAAAGCGCAGAAGAAGAAAGAGACGGCGTAAGGGACCGAGTACCAGTAGTGATGAGTCTAAGGAGTACAGAGTATATGCAAAGGATGCCAGGGGGGTTTATCGGAGGCTGAAGAAGGGAACGTTTGGCAATAATGGTTCAAATCCTGGCCGTGCCAAATACAATGGTCCAAATGGCGGTAATGCAACAGACATGGCCAATGCGCAGGATGATATTTCCTTCAAAAGAAAGGCACATAAGATTAGGATGAAGAAGCGTGGTCCAGCAGCGAAAGCTGCTTATGATGAGCTACTAAATTCCTTGTTTGCTGGATGGGAGAATCATATAGATGTTCCTGATAATGCAGAAACTGGAAATGGTTTGCCTTTGGTGTTCTCATTTGGAGATGAAGATGAACCATACGAAAAAACAGAAAATGATAAGTATCAGGAAGATCTGTGGAGGGAATGCGACATTGCTTTCGAATCCATGAATGGTTCTCACGACCCTGAAGAGGTATTTAATGATGTCATTTGGTTTATATTCTCGTTTCTAATAAATGTGTTTCTGACTTTATGAATGTTGTTTCTAGCTTGGAGTACTTGTTTTGTGTTTAAATTCCTATCAGAAAAATGCTTACATTAATGGATCATGTGGATTATGCAATTTCTTTTACTCCAACTAATTCATAATCCAAATAAAAAGCTAATGATTTACATTACTGTGCTTAGAATGGGCAAGAAGCTCTTCCGATGGAAGAAGCTTCATGCAGAAATGGGAAGCATGAATTCATTATCGATGAACAAGTAGGAGTTCGGTGCAAGCATTGTCATGTTGTCGATCTTGAGATCAGACATGTACTGCCTGCTATGGTAAGCAAAATGTTCAATACAAGTATACGAAATGTTTAGCAGTGACCTGGTTATGCTTTGCTAGGTAGCATCAACTCCCTTATTAAGATCATTTTTTTCTCTTGTCCAACAGGGGAAAGTTTCTGCAGAAAGGGAATTGGCAATTGAACATGAATTGGACTCGATGTTTAAGGAAATGCTCAATATTTTTGAAGAAAATGATGTGCTGGTATCAAATGGACATGAAGTACCATGCATTTTTGGTGGTCACAGATCTGGTTCAGTCTGGGATCTCATTCCTGGAATCAAGGAAGACATGTTCCCCCACCAGCAGGATGCATTTGAGTTCATGTGGACCAAATTGGCAGGAGGTACTACGATTGAAGAGCTAAAGCGCACTGCAAACACTGATATTGGAGGTGGCTGTGTTATCTCTCATGCCCCTGGAACGGGAAAGACCCGGCTAGCAATCACATTTGTTCAATCCTACCTTGAGGTTTTCCCGCACTGTAGCCCAGTGATCATTGCTCCAAGGGGGATGTTAGCAACATGGGAGAAGGAGTTCAGGAAATGGAAGGTGAAGCTCCCTTTTCATGTACTGAATTCCACTGAGATCAACTGGAGCGAAGACAAGACCATCCGAGAACAGGCTGCAAAGAATGGAACTTTTCATCGGAGGTTATTGACAGAAAAAATGGATCAAAACTATAGGCGTTTGGTGAAGTTAGGGTCCTGGATGAATGGTACCAGCATAATTGGTGTGAGCTACTCGCTTTTCAGGAAGCTAGTGAATGATGAAGGCATGGATGGAGATAAGGTGACAAACCTCCTCCTTGAGAAACCTGACCTGCTTGTCCTTGATGAAGGGCACACACCAAGGAACAAGAAAAGTCTGATCTGGAAGGTTCTTAGCGAGGTCCGCACTGAAAAGAGAATAATTCTATCAGGGACTCCATTCCAGAACAACTTTGAGGAGCTTTATAACACCCTATGTCTTGTCAGGCCAAAGGATGCAATTCTTCTGGAGAAGGACGAGGGTAAAGATTTCTGGACGTCATTGAGATTGAATGACATAACAAAGGCAAACATAGATCAAGTAAGAAAAAAATTGGACCCTGTTGTGCACATCCATAGTGGAAAATTTCTTCAGAAGTCTCTCCCAGGACTGAGAGAATCTGTTGTGATTCTGAACCCTCTTCCTTATCAGAAAGAAGTCATCACCTAGTATGGAGAAGACTATATCAATGGGTCTTGATGCGGAATACAAGATCTCACTTGCATCAATACATCCATCCCTCATTGCCGGAGCAAAATTGTCTGAGAAGGAGTCGTCTATGGTGGACAAGGCTAAGCTAAAGAGTTTACGGTCCTGCCCGTCTGAAGGGGTTAAAACGAGGTTTGTTTTGGAGATTGTCAACCTTTGTGAAGCATTAAATGAGCGGGTGCTAGTATTCAGCCAATATCTTGATCCATTGTCCTTGATCATGGAACAGCTGAAAGCAAGGTTCAATTGGTCTGAAGGCAAAGAGATCCTGCTAATGAGTGGAAATGTCCTGGTTAAAAATCGGCAAACCATGATGGAGACTTTCAATAACATGAAAAGCAAGGCTAAGGTAATGCTTGCATCAACCAAGGCATGCTGTGAAGGCATTACACTTATTGGGGCATCACGTGTGGTTCTACTTGATGTTGTGTGGAACCCTTCAGTTGGAAGGCAAGCCATCGGCCGAGCTTATAGAATTGGTCAGGAGAAGATTGTGTACACATACAATCTAATTGCAGAAGGCACAGCAGAGAAGAGCAAATATGACAGACAAGCTAAGAAGGAGCACATGTCTAAATTGCTCTTTTCAAAAACTGTGGAGCATGGAGACTTGCCACCAGCACTACCACTCAATGATAGGATTTTGGAAGAAATGACTGCACGTGAAGACCTCAAAAAATTGTTTGTAAAGATTTATGTTGATAATCAAACTGATGGTTCACCTGGTAAGTGAAGCTTCTGAGATTTGCAATCTTATTATTTGTGCAATAAATTCTGATTTTTGTGCATGTCTTGTTATTTTCCTTACATTTTGATAATGTTTTATGCTGTTTGTATGTTCCCCATTTGTGATTTATTGTTCTTCTATTGAAGCTTGTAAGTTTTAAAAGAACATGTGTATCCTTGATAAGCACATGCAGTACAAATGCATATTGTAGACGACTAATCATTCCATATTTACTGGAGTAGTGCTGAAAATTTAACTTCAATTGTTTGAAAAGTACCAGTTATAATGACGTTGTCTTCTTTTATATATGGATGGATGCAGGAGAGATGGAGAAGAACACTACATGTCCACATGCCTAATAATATGAAACAGGATGGAAGAAATCGATGAAGCACACTAAAACAGATGACAGACTATTGAGATGCTGTTGCTGCCAGGGAAATTTGATGGATTTCTTATGAAGACCTCAGATCCAGAATGATGTACCAAACTAGAGTTAAAAGGCCATAGAAATTTATCATGACACAGCGCCATTAGATATGTGGCTAAACCTGTGAAATGGATTATGTTAATTGTATCGCTCTTGTACTGCATTGTTTGCAATTACTTTCTTTCTAATTCTCCATTGGTGCATTGATGAATTTGATATGCATAGAACACAGCTATTCTAGCTGGTCTTTTCAGTGTCTGCTACTTCCTCTGTTCCAAATTATAGGTCGTTTTGACTTTTCTAGATTCATAGATGCTGCTATGAATATAGACATAGCGTTTATCTAAGTGCATGACAAAGATGATGAATGTAGAAAAGCCAAAACGACCTATACTTTGGAACGGAGGTAGTATTTAACAAGCAGTACCCTCTGCAGCTTTAATACTTATTGCGTTTCTTTACATGACTGGGATGATTCTAATAAGTGTTCTTTTTTTTGTGATTCGGTATGTAACGAGACTTTACAATCATGTGCCACTTGAAAATTCTTATATCAATTTAGCGCAAAAACTGAGACAAACATGTGGGGGTAGAAATGTTGTGGGCAAGAGAGAGCGTGACGATTGATCATGTGAAAAAAAAAAGCTTTTGATGTGTACAGCCTAGAAGGTATGGACAAGGATAAAGCTAAGTTGAACAACATCAAGGTCTTCGTAAGCAAACCCTAAACCCTAAGGTAGCTGCGGTAGAAACTAGAAAGCACAGAATCCCTATGGACTGTCAGCAGAAAAATATTTTTTAAGGAAAAATACGTATTTTGCCGTTTACTTGACTTGGTGTTTCTTACTTGGCTTATAATGTAAACCTCAAACTAAGCATATTAACTTTCTGAGATGGGGCAAAGGAATCTGCAAGACTTTCTGCATGGAACCGGGCAACCTGAACCTGAATTCTGCAGAAAATTATTCAACAGCGCCAGCGAACCTATTCTGGACATCCTTGTTCATTTCAGTAGTGCGATCATTAGGTGTTCTGAGTGGGTAAATGTAATTAGCTAAAACATGTTTGGCTTCCCCAGGGCTCAGTTGACATATTTGTGTAAACCCCAAATGCGAATGGCACAGAATATTCAAGGCTTTCACGTGGGATGAAGGTGAACAAGGACCTTCAGAAGTATGTGATATGTTTTTTTTTTGGCACATCAAGACCATGTTACAAATCTCAAACCTGCACCCTTGGGATTATCAGATATTATAACAATTTGTTTTTTGCTTGGTTGAACTCAGCAGAAGTGGGTGCAGAATCACACGGTTTGATATTTTTTTTTACCATAGCTATTACCTGATCACAATAGAGCTCTATCACCGTGGACCCGTGGTCAATGTGTAAGTTGCATGGGAGAACATAACAGTAATGGCAATGTGCTGAAAAATTTCACTTTAGTAATCACAAGAAATGACCCGAACTAACAGTCTGCAACTTTACAGATATCGTGCACCTTCTTACCTATTTTACAAACTACACGACTGAACTTGCATCGGACATTGCTTTTTTGTAATGAGCTCATACTGCTCTGATATTTTTCAATGTCCTTTATCGCCTGCTTCAGTTTTCTGCTGATATCACCCAATGCCCACACCAATGAAATATGTGGCCGTGGATTCTGCCAAATGATCAAATTATAGTTAAATAGTTTCTTCAAATTTGGCGACAAAATTAGAAGTGATTTTATTAAATTCTAGTCATTTTAGTCTCACAGAGATTTATGATTACTTCTTCAAGTAGTATGTACTGATATTCCAAACCAACTACTATTAGTATACATAAAAAGCACCAGCTTCCTTTTTCCATTCCCATTAGCCTTATGTAAATAACAGACAATTCCACTATAGGGATGAATTGGCAATTGAAGCTCCTTTCTTTTGTTTACAAGCAAGGTGCTAGATCTATCTATTTGTATGAAATTATGTGGAATCAAGGAAAGTTACATGTTCCATATTATCTTGTCACTCATCCTAAAACACTCAAAGAACGCAAAACTTAAATATACATTACCTTGTAAAACTCAGGAAGACCATGTAATCGATATACTTCATCTACCATAAGTATCTGCTTACTTATCTGCAAAGAAAATTGAGGGTAATGAGCAAAGAAGAAGAGCACCCTGTAAGGTTTTCATCATGAAAAATTCAATGTGAGACAGATACTAGGCAGATGCATTGAGCCATCATGCATATAAACACAAGATGGTACAAACATATACTGTAAATACCTCTGGCAAACCAGTTCTTGTAACTTCTAGTGAAAGAAATGACCGTGTACAATCATCATTGACAAAGTGCTCCCATTTATTGAACTCCATCCAGTACCTTCATTCCACATGTATAAAGCATCTCCATCAGTGACAATGACACATTCGAGTACAGAAAAGAATACTGGGAGATATAATCCTGTACAGCAGATAATGCATCCATAGAGAGGACAGACTATTAATCACTAAGCAGTGAAGCTCTTAGAGATGACTGACCGTTGTTGTGACTGGAACTTTTGGCGAAGCATTGCAACGAAGGAGTCAATCTGATGCACCTGAAGCGCAACAGGTCTCCCTAAACTTACATGAAACTCCCTACTCAGAAGAACTTTCTCAAGCTTCTGTTCATCCTTGCACAACTCAGAAAGTGCATAGTCTGCATCAACAGCATAAAGATTCGGCACAAGAGAGGCAGCTCTTTTCATAGCAAGGGCCAGTTGTTTCTTGGCATCAGAAGGTATGACAACTGCATAAGACATAGCTACAATATAAGCATGGAACAGTCCAGATTTTCTTTTTTTTTTCAAAAGAAGGTTGCAATTCTAGTTCTACAAGTGCGTTCAGTAAACACTGCGGCAGTAGCATCATATGATGAGCACAATTCAGAGCCAAGGTGGGTGACTAATAGCAGGCCTCCCTGTTGTAATTGTAATGTAGTCACAGAAGTCTCACTAACAAAGTAGGCTGCCAAGTTCATCCTAATTTATTTCATGAAATCCGAACAACAAGTTAGCTGCAACCTATCTCATAAATTTCATCTTAGACATCTTATTGCACATTCGCATCAAAGGACGACAACATTTGTAAGGCAGCCAACAAGCAAAAGCACAGACCAGGGACATAGACATGTACAGCATAGTTGCCTTCTACATGGGGGAAGCTCCGGACGCGGCTCCCCTGCGCCATCGCCGAGTAATCTGCAACAGGATATAGCCGTAAGCACATCAGCAGCAAGGTTCGAAGAGAAGGGGGGCGGGAGGAGGAACCATGCCTACGAAGTTGGGGGGCTGGAGGAGGTCGAGGGGAGGCGGAGGGAGCAACGCCGAAGGTTCCAGAACCTCCGGGGCGCCGGCGGGGGCGGCCGCCGGCTCCGGTTCGCCGCCGTCAGAGTCGGAGTCGGACGCGTAGTTCGCCATGAGCGCGTCCATCGGTGCCTGGAATCCACCAACGGCTGCCTGGATCGGGTCGGGGATCGCGTTCTCCGGCTGGACACCCCGACCGAGTCGGTGGGGTCGGCGGCGCTCACGGGACGGAGGTCGAGCGCAGCGCAGGCCCCGCCTCTCTGCGATTTTGAGCAGGCGGCGGAACCAGGAATTATTAATTATTTATTTTTTTGAAAAGGAACCGGGAATTATTTGGGAGCCCTGTGTTCCAACTCGGAAGACCGAAAGATCAAAAGGAAAGGTCATACGAAGCAGCATGCGGCTGTGACTGAAAAAAACAGGATAACCATAACTGGCCGGGTGTGTGTTCATTGTTCAAGCATGCCTGAGTCTGAGTGAATTAACCCCAGCACAAGAGGGAGCTCATCGATGGGATCTACCACCGGAGCATTTGAGGCTCATAATTGGCATTGGATAAATCATACAAATTCTAGTACTATACAGTGACAAAACATAATTTATTCCCTTGAACAACATACAGCTCTCTGCATTCCTCAGTGAGAAATTTCGATATTTGATGTCAAATATCGAAATTTCTCCTCCTCAGTTCATCCTAATTCGTATACAGTACAAAGATCTATGGCGTGGGTGCTACACATGCCAGAAGTCCATTCAGATCCGGCCTATCCGTGATTCGTTTGTTGATGCTATTATCTACAAGTAGCCAAGATGTGGGCTAAGGCATGCCTCAAATAAAGGGATCGATCCGGGGGTCATGCTCGCTTGCCATTGCCATCCCAGTGCAGAGGCATGTTGGGCACATCACCTGAAATTTTCACGAGTAATTTGTTAGAGTATATCACGACACAAGATTAGATAGAGTTTGTTGGTATCAATCACTTGATGTGCAATCAGAATCTGCATCGAGAATTGGAGACTCAAGACTATTCAGTGTGTAAGAAATCGACTTACCTTTCCCGCGCCCGAGCAATTCGGGCATCTCTCTGTCCTTGGTTCAGATAAAGGCTGGTCACCGTCACTGAACGTTGAAACCGGCTCTGTGAGGACAAGGGCGCCTGTGCTTGAACAGCGGGCACAGGCCAGGTATCCTACAAGCCACAAACATTGAACTCTCACTACCGAAACAAATAGTAAATTCAGCTTATAGACATCATATAGCTATGCAAAAGTATATTTTTGGTAAATAATGCACAAAAGGTTTCTGATACAGGCCCTTCAAATTCACCCTAATATTATGATCCAAGTGTCAACACATTTCAATTGCACTAAAACTGAGCAAGCAATGAACTAAAAACAACCCATTTCAGAGTTCAGACCTCGATGTGAGCTTCAAGGCAGGATATATAATCTTACTGGACTATATACCTGCCAAAGCTTAGTGGCATATGCAATCTTCCCTGTAAACTATGTTAATGTTATATGGGCACGAAAAGGCTTCAGTGAGGAAAATTACCTGTTCCTAAACAATATTTGCACCGTTTATGCTCCTGCTGCTTCACATTGTTTATCTCAACAACCATAAGAGCGGAGATAACTCCAACTGCTCCGCCTGAGAAAGATGCCACAATGGGATCCACCTGACTGCAGTAACAGGTAGACAAATGAAGAGAGAAATAATTAGTAGTTGTGGCATATCAGTCTTAATGTCCCCAGCTAGATGTTCACTATAGTAGTTGTGGTCATACCTCAACTGCATGGGCAGATGAACGCTGCGGATGAAGTCTTCATAAGATGTGCCCCCTAGGCCGAGTTTAAGTTCCAGCTGCACAAGAGCACATCAAGTTGTTAAGAATATATGCATGTTGTATGGCAATATAAAGTTATAAACAATAATGGCAACATTGTTGATTCCAAAACTGCAAATTGTAACTTACGATTGGTGCGAGAAAACCACCAAACACCATTATCCCAGCAATGAGGGTGAAACACGTAGCGTAGTAGACCTTTAGATTAGCTGCACTCTGTTCACAAGTAAAATTTTGGTAACTCAATAAATAATCATGTGTAGGCATGTAGCAGTGTCAAATTCAGAAATGGCACAGATACATACCAGGGGAGGCAAGAATGGAATGAATGATGGAAAATCAGGAAGCTCTCGATCAGGTTCGTCAACTGAAATGCCGAGTTCTGCATTTTTTATTCTCTGTTGTATTCTCAACCGGCGAATCTATGGACAAGACAAATGAAAATGAAGGATATAAGAGGCAAAAAAAACATATAATAGAGCCTTTGGCACCATCACAACCATAATTCACTAGAAGAACTGAATCTGAGGTACAGAGTGCAAGAAGACCCACAAGACATGCACATGCAAAGATCAGTCCATGTATCCAGTTCTCTTCTAGTTCACTATATCATGGATGCCTAGAAGAAAGATGAGCAATAACAACAGCACCCAGCTACCCAATTACACTAAGCTTGAAACTAATTTCAAATAAAGCATGATTAGTATGTCCTAGCTCCAGATGTGATCATTTTTCACCCTAATTGTGTGGCAGTAACCTATGACGGTACCATGTTATTCAGATCTCTTTCTGAGTTTTGAAAAACAATTTCATACATGCCAAGCTTCCAAAGCTAGTGTCTAACTACACAGAGTGATAAGTCTATGGCAAAGAAGACAAAGTTAACACACCTCCTCCATATGCAAGAAAATCTTGTTTCGGCGGCTCCTAATGTTATCCTGAATCTCCTGCAAATCCAGCTTTGCAAAATCTTGGACTGTCTCAGGCCCCTCGATGATGCAAAACCTGCAAGCCAAGCCAAGCAAGGTTCAAGTTCAACGATAGCTCCATCCAACAGAAAACCACACCAAAATGCTATTGCTACATGTACAAGACTACCAGGTATTCATCAAGAGTTCAAGGACAACAATTCATCAGTTAGACCCAGCCAATAGACCTAATTTGACTCAATATATTCAATTATACTTGATCGATAGAGAAACTCCGCTATGCAACTGAGTCTAAATAGGTAGATCGACGTGTTCGCGGCAGCTGCAATCACCACCAACGGAAAACACCATGGTCCAGAGTTCACTCACAGCTCACAAATCACGTGTAGCAGCGAAACTAGCAACTCCTGAGCCCTGACAAGCAACAAGCAAGCATATTTACCCTGGCGACCCAGCGGACTGGTCTTCCCCGACCCCGAACGGTGGGGTAGGCGACGACGACGACGGCAGGTCGGGGGAACCACCGGACGCGGCTGCGGAGGCCGCCACGCGCCACCTGCGTGCGGGCGGCAGCGGGCGGAGCCGCTCGGCGAGGGCGCGCGGCGGCCGGAGCCGCCCGGGCCCGAGGCCGCTGCAGGCCAGCATGCGGCCGGAGCAGAGCATCGCCGGCGACGCGCTCCTCGCTCGAAGTTAGATTTTAGCTCTTAGTTTTTCCTATGGATAGAGGAGTCGACACCTCGACGGCGACGGATCGGAAGCAAGACGGATGTATAGGAGGTCAGATTTGTCCTCAACGGCGAGTCAGAGAGTGGAGGGCTGGAGGCGGTGGCTCTGAGGTCTGATCGGTGGAGCGGGGAAGATGAGCGTGGCGGCAGCAAGTAGTGGAGCTCGTTGTTTTTCCTTTTCTAGCCGTATTTTCTGCTGTGGGAAAAATGGCGAGTGGGATGGGAGAAGAAAAATATCCGGGATTAGTGGATTCTGATGGTGGGGCACTCGAGCCGTCGGATACGCGGATACGCCTCGTTGGCTCGTCGGCTCCAACCACCGCCCACACTGAGCACTAACCGCTGGGGCGGTGACCACTGACCACACAGCAACAGTAAACAAGATGGTAGAAACGCATCATCCGGGCTGATGCCTGATGGGCATCACACCACGCTATCTTTCAAGTTTAACAATCCTCCCGTTCCATATTGCCCAAAAAAAAATCCTCCCGTTCCATAATTGTCATATTACCGTCAAAACTTTTTAGATATCGGCCAATAATTTATACAAAATGCACAGTTCAAAAAATCACAAAATTTAAATCTTCTATGTGGAAAAGGTCATGAGCAAATTTGCCATGACTAATACTTTCTATCTTTCCAAAAAAATAAAAATGCTTAGAAAAAGTAAAGATTTCTAAGTAGAACGGTATCTCCATCATGCTTTTTCAAAATTGAGAGCTTTCATTCAATCAAACCATCAGGCTACAGTCATTCCGTGCTGCTTCACCTATAAGAGTAAGTATAGTGAGGCCAGATCACCGGGCGACTCGCACTGACACCTGAGCGTGATCTGACGCGACAGAGAGATAAAGGGAGAGAGTGTGTGGCAGCCGTATCCTGAATCGCCGCTTGAGCGAGCGCATGCACGCTCGTGGGACCGTAGCCACTGCTTCATGGTCTCTGATTCGCGGTTAGCGGCGCAGCATATAAAAACCTGGGGGGTAAGGAGGGGCTCCATGGGTTTTCTAGCGGTAGGGGGTGGGAGGGGGGCTTGAGCCCCACCTCGGCGCTCACCGTTGGATCCTCCTTACCCCGGTTTTGACAGACTCATGTCATTTTTGGTCGTCAACACTATGACTTAGAGAACTCAAAGTTACATTAGAATGACCCGTATGCCTAGTGGACCTTGGATTGCAACATAATTTGTGTAGTGGGTAATACGGTCCTTCCATTTGCAATCGCCACGGCAAACAATTTGGCTCTTAATGCTTGTTTTAAGAATTTCAATTTCAATCTACGTTAAGGGCATGGAAACAGAAGGAGCTTATTAGCAGGCTGAAGCGGCATGAAGATACACCTATATATTTTCTCTCCTTGTTGCGTCTACAACAATTCCGTCCGGAGCTTTTGCATGTGTCTGCATCTATACCTCATGATTTGAAAAAATAGCCACACAGTACAGGAAAATATGCAAATATGCTCATGATGATACATAGCCTGGTCTTGGAATATCTCGTTCTTTTTTTCCCCAACAAATACTGGCCTTGTTCAGTTCCAAAATCCAAAATCCAAAATCCAAAATGAATGTTTAGACATATGTATCACGTACTAAATGCAGTTGAAAAACAAATCGCATTAGATGTCTGAAAATCACGAGACGAATCTAATGAGCCTAATTTAGGCCATGATTAGACACTAAATTGCTACAGTAAACATGTGCTAATGACAGATTAATTAGATTCATTAGGTTCGTCTTGCGAATTCCAGACGTAATCTGCAATTAGTTTTTTATTAGCCTATGTTTAATACTTCAAATGTGAAAAGATTTCATTCCAAAATCTTTTCACCAACGAACTGGACACGGCCACTATATCGCGACAACCTGTGAAGGTTGGTCCGATGGCCCGTAGGCAAGAAAAACACGTTATCTCTGTTAAATCAGCAAGTAACAGTAACAATAAATAGATGACTTTTTCTTTTACAGAGGAGCAATTAATGGATATCGACACATCGTCACGTATGGTCAATACCTGCATTTCCGTTTCGCACAAGTAAAAGGTTGCATATGAGTAATTGTTGGCCACATGGTGACATACGTGTCAGGCAGTAAATAGATAACAGTAACTTGATGGCCTCCCGTCGCTCCGTTTTCTTCAGTTATATGAAGGTACTCATATTTATCATTTCGAGAAAAAAAAGCTCAATCTATCGGTTATGTGGTGGGCTAGGCCAATCCACCTATATAGCCCAGCGGCCCAGCCCACCCAGCCGCCACGGCCCACGCCCGAAACGTCCGCTCATCCACACACCTCGTCTCGAACCCTAAACCCTAACTCACACCAATCCGCTCCATATAAACGCCACCTCCGCTGCGTTCCCTTCATCGCCGTCAAGCACTAGGACTACAACACCTCTCGCCTCCACCCACGGGCCTCCAGGCCAGATCTGGGCACTATACGTATCTTTCTCTATGTGCTTCGTTTTCATCTCGATTATTTCTCTCCCATACAGGTGTGATGGCAGTGACGACTCGGTAAAATTCAAGCTCAACAGACCAAATCACAGGTCTCTCTCTGTACATGGGATTGATCTGTATGCCGATTATCCCGCTGAACCGAGCCATCTGGTTTCTCTTTCGTTCTCCTGTTTTATTTGCCCTTTTGTTCGATTTTTTTTATTGGCTATTCCCTTCTTCGTTCCTCTGGAGGAGGTTGTTGCGATGAGGATAACAAGCTCCCTCTTCTGAAAGCATTGAAGACACTCGCTGGCAGAATCGAACCAATAAACCTATTGCCACCACTGAGTAACAACAGATCTCCCTCCAATTTTCCCCTTGTTTTCGTGTTTTTCTTATGCTTATTTCGGATCTGCGATTTGATTTTGGATAGTGAAGATCAATTAATGCATAATCCAACACTTGATCCGAGGCCGGCTTTTGCCGTGCAAATGATGTACATACTTTGCATCTGAATCCATCTCTTAATAATTTTGCCTTTTTTATGTTGAATGGTTCGTAGTTTCTTTGTCTTGTAGTATCAGATGATGAAACCTCAAAACAATCTTAGGACACCTTCTGACACAGTGCTATTACCCTGCGCTGTGAGTGAGAAGGCAATTCTTATCTGATGGTACTGCAGTTTTATCTCTTTGACCTCGCCTCTTAGGCTCTTATTTGTCTTCTGGATTGTGACAGTTAGCCAATGATGATTAGCTAAACATCTGGAATTACCGTCAGATTTGCTTGTGACGAAAATTGTCTGGCTTGCTGAGGCTTATCCATTTACTTATGTTTCTTCTGTTTACATGTCCTATATATCTTCATGTTTATCTGCATCTTGCTGAGGCTTATCCAATTACTTCGATGTTCCTTATTATATCTTCTGTATGTCATGTTAGACGCTTCTGCTGCATGTAGTTCCGTTATTATTCCCAGGGAGGATCTCAAGACCTACCGATAGGAAGTGCCGTTTGACACTGTAAACAGCAGCTGCTTCTCTCTGCTGTAGTTGTCCATCGTTAGACCATAACCTTTGTGGTTTGGTCTATGATGGTGCTCCCATCTGCAGCTGTTTGATTCAGCTGTGGTGTGTGATTTAAATCGGGTCTCTGAGGGATTATACTGAACTGTCTGCTAATTGTTTGATTAACCATTTTTAGTTTCTGAAACCAATATAATTTTTATTTGGGCCTGATGCCACGTCTCCAGTAGCCAAAGGCATTGACCGGAGATGCTATGATTAGGCCAAAATAAAGTTGTTTCAACACTTCACATGTTGATAGGAACCTGGGGACTGCTTCTCTATCTGTCCACAGAGCCGGTTAATGTGATTACATTTACTGATAATATACTGTTAGTTTATTTTCTTTAGGTTTACTTTTCTCGTGGCAATGATGATACAGCTAAGGCTTGTTTCTCAACATTCGCAGTAGCCGTCTAAGAGCTTTCGCCTTGCCAGGCTTGAGAGCTAATGCTGTTAATTCCTTCCTTGGATGTCTGAGCCATGCTTGTATCCCTTTACCATGATGTTTGTCAGTTTTGAATGCTGGGCATTGCAAATGATGATAGAATCAAGGCTTGTTTCTCTACATTCGCAGTTGCCGCCTAAGAGCTTTCGCCTTGCCAGGCTTGAGAGCTAGTGCTGCTAAATCCTTCCTTGGATGTCTGATGCAAAGAACCAGCAATGTTGTACCCATATTTGTTGATTGCTTAGCCTTTTTGAAATTCAATTAGAATGCACACATTGTATTCTTGGTTTGGTTTTCTGAATTACTACAATGATGGTCTGGTCTGTTCCCCACATGATTTTCCTTTGATTTGTGCTATGATGGATTTGTGCTGTGGGCTGCTGATGATTTGGATCCGAAAGGATCTTAGCGGATTTCGGTGAGGTGGATTCGTCTGCCATTGATCGATTTTATGTTGTTACACACACTGAAGCCTAATGTTTGCACATATTGTTTTTTCTTTTTCTTTATTTCTAACAATCTGTTGGCAATGTGATGATGAGTTTGTATAAGGTTGAGGCAGTGGTGCCTGTTTGGGTCACCGTGAGCCGTCAAACCAAAAAACGACTTCTCTTTCCACTGAGCATTGTTTTCTTCAGAATATCCCTTTATTTGATTTTTATCTCTTGCTCTGATTATGGATTTGTTCTTTGTTATCTACTGTAATAGCAAACAATTAAGGCACTGTAATTTCTAAAACTGGCAAATTAAATTAAAAAATGTAACCAAATTTAGTAAAATCCCCATATTAATGTGCTCTCACAACGCTCTTACAAGATAACTAGATTTTCTAAAATAAATTAACTGCTGAGCCTTTTGTAGGCTCCCTTTTGCAGCTTCAGGCCATTTGGAAAGTGTTTCACCTGTTGCGAGCTGATGTGCAATCTTTGGCGATGGAAGGGTGGTTTAGATGGCTCTATAGTTATGTAACCTTCCGAAATCTGTTGTATCACTGCCCGTTGGAAAGTGTTTCACCGGTTGCGAGCTGAGGTGCAATCGGTGGCGATTGGCGATGGATTCAAATTACCTTTTGTAAACTGTTTCAGTGTTGTGTAGTCTTATTATGTAATCATTTGCTGAAAGCTGTTGTACCACTGCCCGTTGTAATCGTCAGTTTGCACCCCTTATTTTTCATCGTAGGAAGGAAATTCTGTGTTTGCTTGGTTGGGCTATGGAGCGGTTGTCAGTTGTAACTTTGCCTTTCTTTCACCGCGATGGCCGTGTTTTCGTTTTGCGTCCCCCATTCGAAAAGTTTCATTTCTCAGAATCCCATTCTCACTTTCTAACAGCAAACCATTGAAACAAAAGCCGCCTGACTCGCTCTTGGCCAAAAGGAAGCTCGAACGAACCCAAACGCAAGTGCTTACCAAAAGGAAGGTGCAATGCACGGAGCATAGGAGGAGCTTTATTTTTGCTTCTCGTATCTCGCCACTCCGTATGGGCGATGGCGTTACACCGCGGGCACGCCGTCCCTGATGTGCCTGCCGACTGTCCTTGTTCACCGTCCCGGATCGACGTACTACGCTAATGTCAAACTTGTCGGCGGCGCTTTAGTGCTGACCACTAGCTCGATGCCCGTGATCATGGCCGTGCAGCGTGCCGGACATATCATCGTGTCGCGGCTGCTTGATTACGACCTTCGAACACGCACACGCCACAAATGGTTACCATCGCTGTTAGTGTTAGTATCATTGTTTTATCTCGATTAAGGAGTTAGGACTGAACGAGTAGCGCGCGTATAGGGAATGGACACATAGAACTCGTAGGTGTGCTGGCAAGGATTAAGATTACGGCTGTAAAAGTGGCCCTATCTCTCTTTAAATCGTGTGAGATTTTGTATTTGCCTCAGTCGTATTTCTTTATTTTTCTTACGCTCCTGCCTCCTATCATTCACTAGAGGAAAATAGTAGGACCGAAATGAAATCTGAACCACCCGCTGCTAATCCGCTAAAATGTAAATATGAATATCAATATTTTTATTTGAATCCAATGTGGTACCAAAATGATATATCTGAATTCATTTTTTGTTGACTCACTCTATCCGGTTCCATTTTGTGTCTGCATTCGACAATATCCGGTACTATCCGTATCGGACCATATGGAACTATCACTTATCTCTATATATAACTAATGGAAAATAATATTTATTTCAATAATTAATAATGATAGTGTATCATTCAAACTATTCAAAAGTTGTCAAGTTTAATTTTAAAGACTCCAGTTTAGCTATTTATTGATGAAAAATATTCCAATATAGTTTTTATTATTTCTTGATATGTATGCATACCTGTATTAAATTTTGGAATGTTAATATGAAAACCATGCGAAGTTTAGCCACACCTTAAATTTTGGAATAATGGGAGTAACAATTATTGTTTATTAGAGGAGAAACGATACAAAAATACCAAACAATAATCTATTTACAAGTCATGCCAAAACAAGGTATTACATGAATCCTTTTAACTCTATATATCCGCTCTCCCCTAACCCGTCTGGTCGCCTCCTTCCTCCGGCTATCCCATTTTAGTCGACGCCCCACCTACAACAGGCACATGCACATCTTGACCTACCCGATGGGCGATGACCATCCCCTGTACCCTACCGTCGTTGGTGAGACCTTGCTAGCACTTTGTCGTCCTTTGTCCCTATACCCACCTCCTTCCTCCTCTTTTGCAGGCATAGCTCATTCCTTTTAGCGACACTCGATTGGCTATTAACGTCATATGCCTCCGACAGGTCATGCTGTGAAATCCATAGGCATGGCGGCTTCCATCGCCAAATCCGGTGTCATCGGCGGTTTCCATCGATGGATCTACGGTATGTAGCGCCGACAACGGTTTTTTATTCCTGATCCATGGCCATCGATTGCTCCAATGTCAGATCTGTGGCTCCTGCATACAGATGTGCGATTATCCTTCGCTCCCGTCGTCAGATCCGCATCATCATCGTTGCCGCCGCTGCCGCTAGATCTGCGGTCATCAGTTGCTCTCTCCACCAATTCGTCGCAATCGATTGCTCGACCGTCAGATCCACGACCATCGTAGCTCCTGGCGCAAGATCAAGCATCACCAGTTAAACTCATGGACATCAATCGCCCGTGGCACTTCACCGACCGTCGTCCATATATGACAGGTTATCCTCCTCAGCCTCTTTAAATCCATGCATCTTAGGTGAATTCTAGCACAACCCTTACCTGATTTTTTTTATGAAACTTTGCTTATTGAGAGATTTAATATCTTACTCGCCCAAGATATAAAAAAAACATTCAAAAATTACGTGTGAAGTTTTCCTATTCTTCCCTTCACTCTCCTTTGTATGCTTAGTTTCTGTATCTTCTATTATGTGTAGAGTGCAATATTTCTATATATGCAAATTAAAACAAAGAGTAAGTATAAAGCACCAAATTTTAAAAGGGATGCAACCTCATACCCTCACAACTCTCTATTTTGTCTATCAATCCTTCGCCACACCATGCTGTTCTTCCCTTTTCTTTTATGGAACATATGCTGTTTTTTTTTTGAAAGAAAGGGAACATATGCTGTTACATATTCGATTGTTCCTTGTACGTAAATGGCGTTCACCTTCTCTTACCCCGCGGAGCCAGTACCGAGACCGACCATACTCGTGTTGTCCTGCCTAGCTAGAAAGTTAACCGTACCTAATCTCGCAGATGGCACTTGTCGATTGAAACGTCATCCATTTGCAGGCAACGGAGCACTAATGTAGACTTTTCGCTCTAAAAATGGGCACCATCTTCAGTTCTACGGTGATGTCGCCAAAAAATGGTGGGCGCGTGACACTAAACTACACACCGTGTGCCATGCGCGCGCTCACGGCCGGGCACGATAGATGCCTAGACGCTTTCAGCATCACGTACCGCCAATTCTCGAAGGACGAACGTAGCCGAGCCACCTGCACAGTCCTCGCCATCAAAATCTTCTGCCGCTTTGGCAAAGCACATGTCGACACGAACCAACGGACAACAGCTACCGGATCCTTGAGGTCACGGGCTCACGGGACTCGGAGCGCCGGTCTCGGGCTCTCGATCGGCAACCAGCGCCAGCAAGCACACCGAAACAAAAGACAAGCTACCACCCCCAACGGATAATAAACGACCGAAGCTTTCACTTTCATGGAATTCCAGTGCGCGGTCACGGAGGAGATAAGCCTGAAAGCTGCCCTTTTGCTAGTGATTTTCAGAATTCACGCCGGCCGGCGCAACGCACAGGGAGCAGCATGCACGGTGCGCTAAAAGCGGCAGCAGCAGCGATCGAAGCTGATCGCCTCTGAAATGGGCCGGTGGTGCGCCATCTCGTGCACCCCTCTTCCATTACCAGCGCAGCGCATGAGCGCTATAAATAAGCCACGGGGCATCCACTCCATGGCAACAAAACACAAGCAAGTACTACAAGCCGAAGCTTTCGGAGCCAGCACCAGAACACCAGGCCGAGAAAGCAAGAGCAAGCGCACGAGAGATCTTTGTAGCTTTGTTGGAGGGACCAAGCGATGGGGAGAAGCTGTGAGCAATGGCGAGAGCGGGCGCTGGTGATTGCTCTCGCCATGCTCGTGTCCGCGTTCGCGCTCGTGCAGTGCGCGGGCGGCGTCGAGGGGGAGAAGGTGGGAGGCGGCCCAGCGGAGGCAGAGCAGACGGGACCGCAGCTACCGCCCGGGTGGACGGGTGACTCTGGCTCCGGGCATGGGTCCACCCCCGGCGGCGGTTCTTGGGATTATGGCTGGGGCTGGGCTGCGGGGCCTGACGGCAAGGGTAGCGGCTTCGGGTTTGGTTATGGAGGCAGCGGCGGCGAAGGCGGTGGTGGTGGAGGCGGTGGTGGCGGAGGAAGTGGAAAGGCGTTCGGTTTCGGCATTGGCGGGTATAAAGGTCATCATGGTGAATTTGGGGGTGGCGGCGGCTACGGCGGGGGTGGCTACGGCGGCGGCGGTGAGCATGGAGAAGGTGGCGGCTATGGTGCCGGAGATGGTGGTGAGCATCACGACGAAGGGGGTGAGCATGGAAAAGGTGGCGGCGGCGGCGGTGGAGGATACGGTGGCGACGCTGGTGGTTTTGGCGGTGGCGGCCCTGGTGGGTACGGCGGCTATGGCGCCGGTGCCGGAGGTGGTGCTGAGCATCACGGCGAACCTGGCAGTGGCGACGGACATGGGGCTGGATACATGGGACCCTTCGGCGGCGGAGCCTGGAGCAAGCGCGGCCACTTCCGCGCCGGAAGGCCAGCGCACAAGGACGGTGGCGGCGACAACTGAAGCTGCCCGTCGTTGTCTGCAACCATAAGATGATAACTAGCAATGGCAGAAAATATGTTTGGTCTAGAAAATCGCAGAAATATATGTAGTTATGCGCGATGTAGTATAGTGCATCCATGGTGTCATCAAGCATGCATGCTTCTCGTCATAACTCACAAGCGTCCTTGTGCAAAGTGCTGAATGCTAGGTGTAAGCAACAGATATATACGAGCTTCAGTTTGTGCAGCAGAGCTACTGTATGATGCACCTGGGGGCTATGCAACTGTTATGCTTACCACCCTGGCTGATGGCAGTGCCTGATGTACAATAAACCAGCGTATTGTGCCAAATTGCTATAGTGAAAAATGGTTTTCCCCTACTGGCACAACACTGTTACCAATTATTGAAATTTGGAACAAAAACAGAGCAAGGGATAGTATTGGGCCGACTGCTGCCGACTCTAACAGATGAGAGATGCTGACAAACTCACCTTGTTCCACAATCACTTCATCAGACATCACTAGAATTGATGAACTGATGAAAAATAAATGGATTCCTGAAGCACACTGCTTATGTTCCAAAATCAAATGTAAGCTTTAGGACCAGCTAAAAACAGACCATGCTAAAGGTAATGGGCTTACGTCAGATTATTGGTTTAAATTCAGAAATTTCAAACTTCACATATGGGCAACTATCTAGGTATCCCAATGTTTTCAAGAAAAAACCGAGGCTATCAAGTTTCCATCCAAGATGACGGAGGGGCAGAATCCCCTTTCCATATATTCATCCTGCCCATAAAGGCATAAACAAACATTCATGGAAGCTTACTTACAAGAAGCATCCAGAGGACAACAACAGCTACTCTGAAATGATTCTTTCTTCAGGGTATTACCTCGTGCAGTACTAGTTAAATGGATTTATAAGCAGTGAACAACATTGGATTGTTCATTAAATAGCAGCTGACCATGGCACTACTGACAGTAGACACTCACACTAAGCAACAGATGGTTTGAATAAATGAAACTGATGACATGAGCATCATGGATAGGGCGCACAATAGTAATCTTAATTATTGAAGCTAGCGGGCCAACACGACCCCTTGATTGCCTGAGATTTTAATACTATACTACATTAAAATGTAAATCAATGAGAAAGTGTTATGCAGATGGGCCGGAAGGTATTGATAATGTGAATTGATGGTAAGTAAAAACAGGAAACCGCATGAATGTACCAATTGTTCCGATACTCAAATAGAGAAACTCAATGTTTGGAAACTAAAATTACAAGACAAGTAACATGCAGAAAACAAAACCTAAACAACTTAACAAAGAAGGTACCAACATGGTTTCCAAGGGACTAAATTTAATACAACCGTCCAGTGCATTCAATGGATCCACAAAAACATGGTTTCATCTTGATGTTACCATCAGAATCATAAACCTTATCTATTTCATAATGGTAATCATATGATAGCTCCTTAAGGGGAGGAATATCATCAGAAGCAAAAAACATGATATGAGGCATACTTATGTTGTCATGGTCATGGAGGACATTCTGCGGGTAAATGTTGGGGGTGCAGCTATGGTTGATGAACCTTGCGAAATTGCCCTGGTTCAGTGCATCAACAGCAAAGTGAATTTCATCATCTTCACTAGGGCCATTCTGAAGGGAGGGAATTTTCTCGATGTCGGCCTTCCAATCAGGTACATCATAATAGTTGCTTCCAATAGCAAATAGGTATTCATCATTCTTCCTTTTCTGTGCTTCTTCATCCAACATTACCTCTCCTATGTATTCACACACAAAGCTTCCACTTGGTATGAAATCAAGAGTCCTTACTCCCCACCCCATTGAGTTAGTTTTGAACACCTGGAGGCGGAACTTGGTTCCATGCTGGCTAACTCTATTGCGACAAGAAGGAGGGCACTTGCACGATGGCCCACACTCATAGATAAGAGGCTTTACTTCTTTATTTTCACCAAAGTCATTGTAAGGGAACTCCCCTCCATTTTTCACTGAACATGCGCATTTTTGAGAGACTGAACATCCCCCAACACAATCACAACCTGATGGAGGATCTGGCCTATACTTTAGGGGATACTGTATTTGCGAAATGTATCGAAATGTCATCAGGTACTCATTTGATACAGAGTTAATAGCAGAAATCGGAGCCTTATCAAGACCTCCAGATATGTCTACAGTGAATGTGCCATCAAATGATTCCGGCTTTTTTGTTTTCAGAACTTGTATGTCGATTTGTTGCTGCTCTGCCATTCTTCTTAGATGAAAAGTATTAACGTACTGATCTCCCGTTGTTTTTTCTCTATGGAATTTCTCAACCATGTACAAACCACCATATACATAACTAGTAAGCTGTCTGGGTCGGCAAGCATCACCTAACTCAGTTACCAATGCATGAATAACACGGACAGGCGTATCAGTATCCATACTCTCCTTTAGTGCTGCGTCAGTGCCTTTTAACTTCTTATCACACGTGGCAGCCACTGATCCAACATGTAAGAGGAAATCCAAGCTATCAGAGGCAGAAGGTTGTGCATACGACACAACACTAACAGCTAGACATGTCCCATCCTTCTTTTTGATGTGATCAACTAGCAACGATTGCGCACGGTGTATACCAAGAATGGAAAGTTCCATGGTAGAATTGAATACATCACCAATACGAACTCCCGGAATGCTCCCATCATACCTCATGTCACCACGATCGGCAGAGAACCTCTCCATGAAAATATTGAAAGCTGCAATATCAGGTTTCACACCATGCCCTCTTTCCCTCCACTTGACCTCTTCCTCCTCCAGGAGCTTCTTGTAAATTATCCGAAACTCCCGCAACTTAGTCAACGCATTTTCTCTGACCAAGGAAATTCTGTGATCATCCTTGTCAACTTTCCTCTTCTTTGGTGCCGAACCAGTTCCTTTCTGAACTTTCGCTGGACGCTGTCCACTAGTAGCTGAACCTTTGAGATTAGGGCCATTGCGTGCCATGGCAGGAGCACGCTTGCTCAATCCATCTTCGACCGTTGGTTCTTCCGTTTCTCCAGATCTAGTCCCTGATAATAAATCTTGCGCCCATTTTGGCGTGTACCCAGTCTGGAACCTCCATGGGGCCACTGCCTTGCACCCCTTTCTTAAACCTTGTACAGTGCCCTCAGAAGTCCTGGAATCCTCCAAATGAAAGGAATTGTTCTCCTCCCCAGCGTCATTGCACTTAAAACCAGGCATGTCGCAAGGTTTGTCCACCTGTGGCTCTCCGGCAACTCCAATATTTTCAAGACCCTCATGAATTTTGCAATCCAACCCATGTGGCTCTGTGGCGACTCCACTGTTCTCAAGACCCTCATGAATGTTGCAATCTTTGGGCATCGAATCGCCCTCTTTGGCAGCTAAGTTACCTTCTTTGGCAACTAAATCGCCGTCAACACCATCCAAGCCGCAATCCCCTCCGACCCCACCTCCACCTCCGCCTCCTTTGGCAACCTCGTTACCCCCGTCGGTGGCGGGGCTTTGCAAATCCCCATCAATGCTGCCTCCGTGGCTCAGCGAATCAGAGATCCCGCCACCCGCCGCCGTGTCGCTGCTCATCTCGAGCGTCTCCAAGCCATCGAAGGCAACGCCCGGGTTCGACTCCCGCCGCACGAAGGCGCTCTGGAAGCGCCACGGCGCGAGCGCCTTGTGCCTCCGGGCGCCGCTCGCCATAGGCGACACCCGACCGCCCCCACCACCCTCCATCCCCGGCGACGCCTCACGCCGTCAGGCCAAACAAGCCGCGCGCGGTACCTGCACGCCCTAAATCGTCAGAACAAAAACCTAGGCAGCGGGCAATGGAGAGATGGCCGTTCGGCCGGCGATGCCGGTGGCGGCGGCGGCATACCTGGAGGGGCGACGCGGGAGGACGAGGGATCGGCGCTTCGGAGTTCATGGCATGGTGGTGCGGTGCGGGGAGGCCGCGGAATTTGGGTCGCGGCAGTGGCTGGGCGACTGCGCCGTCGTAGTCTGGACGGGACTCTGGTCGGCGGAGAAGATCCCCTTCCTATTAACCGGGTAGTGATTAGTGAATGAACAAATCTATCCGCAAGATCGGAGATGGACGGTGATGGTGTGGATAGGTTGGCCCGACCTGGGCCTGACGAGCATTTTGACTGGGCCTAAGTAACAATATAAGATGACCCCGACTGAACTTCTTTTTATTTTTTTTGGGGTCTAGTGCCAGAAAGGCCCCTTTCCATATTGGGCCAAGACCAATCGTAGTCTAGTCCATTTCATTTGTGAGAAACCTGCGGCAAGGGCTTCTTTTGGATACATGTGAATTGTAGCAGAAAATGGACGATTTCTGATTTCTCCGGTCAATTCCTAGTCATTACCTTCTGAATTCGAACAAAGTTCAGCTGGTAAGACTCACACCGTTATATGGACTATACCGAGCATGCTTCAAGGCAATGATATAGTCGAGTTGTGTGACCGGCGCTATATCAACCATTATCAAGCAAACGGGCCAAAATGACCAAAATACATTGGGAATCTTATGTGGATGCAGCAACGGACGCACCACAGTTCTATTGTATATATAACTACTTCCACTTTATGAACTTTTTCTAAACATGGTTTAGATCCAAAACTCAGAATCATTTCTAGAAAGTTCCTTTTTTTCAAAACTTTCTCTGAAACTGTTTTCCAATTATTTCAGGGATAACATTTTAAGAAATCTATTTAAAAATCCATAATTACTTTCTCAATATTTCGGAAAAGTTTTGCTAGAAAACTTCAGATCATTTTACCTTTAGGAACAGGGTTGCCTAATCTTTTTTTGAGAAATATTTCTCCCAGACCTTTACAAGAAAGATTCTTAATATTTTCTTTGCAAAAAAATTCTAAAAGAAGTTTCATGAAAAAAAAATCATTAACAAGCCACATCAGCTCTAACAGCATTTTCTATGCCTGCTACAGACTACAAAAGGAGATGCTACTCAAACTCAAATTTCGATTTTTTTCTATATATATGTCTTAGGTTGTAATCAGAGGAGGCTTTAGATCCTAGTAGTAATTGAATTCTAAATTCACACGCTTTGCAGAGATAGGCTGGGAAATGAGAAATGCATTGCATAGCATGCATTTTATATGTATATGTCTTGTAAAGGAAAAGAGAGAGAGGAGAATTAATGATCGCACCAAGAGTAACATGTTGCGAAGATCCTTTACACGGCGTGCAGTGTCCCTGTACCAAAGATTTGGATGCTTTCACGTAATTATTGCCATATATACGATCGGATCTTTGGCGTGACTGAGCCCTACTGCCCCCATTTGCTTATTATACTCTTCCCTCACCTTCCAAGTAGTGGTTGGCGCATCGCTGCATCCAATGGTAACGCTGTCGCCATAGTGGTCTCTACACGTAGGTCCACCTCACACTTCTTGCTAAAGCTACCTTTGCCATCAGATTACGCACAAGATTCAGAAGTCACCACCACTATATGTACAAATCTACTACTGGTACAATTGATCAAGACTACGCTTGATTCACCTACACCACCACCACTACACCAAACAAAAATGAAGAGTGCACATCAAGAAACACAGCCACTAGCTGCTCACTACACATCCGACCCGTCGATCGATCGCTGGCTTCGGTTTCATGCGGCGAGCTGCTGCTGGGCGCTGCATCCAGCGCGCCGGCGTCGTCGTCGGAGAGGCAGCAGTATTGCAGCCTGAGCGGCGGCGGCGGCGGGGGAGCCTCCGCGCAAAGCAGCTCTGACTGCAGCACGGCGCAGTAGTCGGCGAAGGTCTCCGGCGACACGTTCAGGTCGAAGCCGACGCCGAAGAGGAAGTCCACCTCCAGGTAGTTCATCTCCACCAGGCTGATGCCCCCGACCTTGGCGAAGTAGGCGTTGTTGTAGCATCTGCACAGATACAGAGAGGCTTAAGCGTCAACTTTGACTATTTTACAGAGAAATACTGCATCGCCATCGATAACTACATTGCCAATTTGTCATACTAAATAATATTCCTTCCATTCTTTTCAACTTGTCTTATGATTGAGTTTGGCCAATGATTGACGGCACAACAAGCACAGTAACACGGTAATCATGCAACCGAACAGAGCACGACCAAAATTTTACCAAACTGGCACCGAACCGAATCTTTTAAGAATGGCAAGTTGCCCAATAAGCAAAGACTAGCCAGAAAAGCAAGAGACGGACGCTAGCTGCTGGGACCCTGACGTACAAGAGGAAGTGAGCTAGCGGCAAGCATCAGCAGCAGCAGATGGCCATGGCAAGCTGGCCGTCCCAATCCCCCTACAACTGGCGCCGAATTAAATTCCAGGCTGCACAAAGGTGACGGGGCCGTGGCAGGGGTGGAATTCTAGTTTATGTCGTCGGGTCCACGGTGGATATGTGTGTGGTTGGATTGGATGGAAGCAAAGCAACTGTGGAACCACCGGGGTCGCTTTGCTGGACAAGCATAGCTTTGTCGTCCGAGGACGATGCCTTGTTTGCAAGGACGACAAGCGGCTGGATTTAACCAATGCATGGCCTAGTTTCGCTGCATAGTTGAACTGTTGAAGTGAGTACGCCTTTGCCTTTTTCTTGTCTTATGATGATCATTAGCACAGTGGCGTATAGTATGTGCGCCAATGATTGCCGGAAATTCTGAATTTATGCGTGATTTGCACATTTTTCTTTTGCGTGCCACTACTCAGGAACAAAGCCTTGTATAGATGCTAGAGCACCGACACTTTGACGCTTGATAATGTTATCACAAAGTAACTTTTTCTTGAATCCTATGGAAGTAACCTAATTGGACTGTTACACATACAAAAGGGGGGCACGATTCTGCTAGGGGCGGAAATGATGCTTGAGTTACTTGGACGGCACTCCCAAACTATTCCTGGCTACTAGCAGAATTCTGAACTTGGGGAAGCTTGGAAGAGATGGGGACAGCAAAAGATGCCTATTGTTTTGAGGGGTAACAAAGCACTTTGTCATATCCACTTGCATAGGAATCCAAAGCGTTTGAATTTTCCAAGATAATTCTGAACCCCCAGAAGAGCAGAAATTCAGGTGGCGCAACTGATTTGTTCCAAGCAATTCATCATCAAGGTGTTTAAAACATTATATCCAGGTGTTAATTGGCCCAACTATAGACATGGAAAATTCAGAATCGAGAACGTATGAACAGACCGAGAACAGAGTGAACCACAGCCTAGTTAGTTATTAATTGGCCCAGGTGTCCCCAATTATAGACCGACAAATTAAAAATCCTAATCGAGAAGATGATCATCCACAAGTACGACCGCAAATTCAGCTAGCAGATTGTTGGCTAACTTCATCAGGATAAGATAGGGAATTAGGGATGGGGATCAGAGAGAGTGACTCACATGTCGTCCATGAACTTGACGGCGGCGAGCACGGCGGTGATGAGGAGGCGGTGGACGCTGTAGGAGTCGACGGCCAGGGCCAGTCGCCGGCCGCGGCGGAGGAGGCGGTCGAGGTAGACGTAGGCGACGACGTAGCACGCGGGGCTGCACCCGGCGAACCTGGCGATCCGCGCCATGTACGCGCGCACCGAGATACCCGGCTTGGTCGTCGCCCGGAACGCCGACGCCGGCGCCGGGGCCACGGCGGAGAGCTCCGCGGCCGCCGTCGCCGCGTCGTTGCGCTCCGCGACGCGCTCCAGGATGCCGGCGAGGGCGGACACCACGCGCGGCATGTCCTCGGCGACGTCGCTGCCGCTCTCCACCAGCTCCTCGCACTCGGCCATGGCGGCTCCCTGGCCTTTGGGTGTGGTGTGCACGACTGCACGTGTGGAGCTCCGGGGCTGGTGGAGAGCAGGTGGTGGAGTTCTTCACAGCCTATCTTTATAGAACGTACAGGAACAGCTAATTTGGTTTCCGGAGTTTTTATTTATTGTTGTGCCGGTTTTGGGGGTTTTAACCTAAAAATCGTTAGTTTGGCGTCTCCGGTGAGAAATTAGGCTACCTAGCAGTTGGGTTAAGTCAACAGGATTGTATTTACTCGGAACGCTTCCTGCTTTTGTCTACTATACAGTACTAGTCTGCTACGTTTCTCTGTAGAAGTGTATCGTAATGTGTTAAAAATACACGGCACCCCGGATTCTCCGTCCTGTTCCTATACCTATATCGAAGTCGATGAATCGTCCAATTACCCTTATCCTCAGCACGCACCGGAAGCCTAGCTAATGATGGTGTACAAATGATATCCTTGTATAGTGTAACATTCAAGGCATATGTATCGTAGGACATTTTATTTCTCTCTCCAACATTTGTGTTCGGTGAGATCAGCCTCATAAGTCATAATAGAGATAGGCCTTCGGTGGCAATATTACACATACGAATTTAGAGATATATAGGGAGGAACAAGAGCGGAAAGTCGGCTCGACTAGTGGATGGAGATGCTATGGGGCAATACCGGTAGGGTAGTAGAGGATGGCTAGTGGAAATGGTAGGGACGAGCAGAGACGACACTTAGTTATGGCTGATAAGTGTTTATTATCACTTCTTTTCTTTTAGGGCGAAATTATCCCTTATCCCTTGTATATTGACCATCTCCATATATCTGAGATCAAGCTCTACAAGTCCGTGCACACCACACGTGCCAATTTGGATGTTGCACTAGAGTTAAGCAGATCTTCCAAGTTCTTCGAGTGTTGTCAATGCAAGAATTTACCGCCTGATTTTTGCGTCAACAGCAAGCAAGGGCAAATAAGTCGGAGAAGCTTCTCGGTAACGAGGAAAAATCAAAGGAGAAGAATAAAAAAACTAGATGACCATGTTCAGTTGTTAAAGTATTATCACACTAAAATGATTTTACGACTGTAAAATGAAATACTATGTGGGAACTGGGAAAACAATATAATGCTGAAGGTCTATCTTCAGAAGTGAGGCAAAACAAAATACACCATGCATTTTCTTCAACGAAAGAAGTATTGTTTAATTTAAAATATACCAAAATTTTGATCAGTCAATAAATAACTAGAAATCAACTTAAACGTGGTCTCCATAATGCCTAACTCGAATTATCTCGCCTTTTCTTTCGAAACAAGAGAAAGAAGTCCTTTACACCTGGCACACCTGATTTGTTATATAAGCGCATTTGTTCAGCGAAGTGCTTTGTGCTTGCAACGTGCTCATCACCACCACGCATCAGAACAGTATGCAGCCCAAGCCACTTTTGCATGTAGAATGCAACCTTATGTGCTGATTCGTGCAACATTACAACATCCTATACTCAACAACAGCAGACCTTTTCGATCAAAACAAACGCTTGCATCGCTACAAGAAGAAAGCAAGCTAGAGTGGCATTTAACTTTCTGAACTGGCCAGTTGTTCGTCTGTCGTGACATGTTCTATATATCCTGAGGTACGTGTGTATATATTATGGTTCGTTGCTATGTGCTATGTATAACAATTAGGCTGGTGAATGATGTCAGTCTGTATTAGTGTAACTGCTGCTGCTAGTGCTGTAGGCTCCTTCGTTCCAGATCATCCTGTTGGGTTGGAATTATCATCCCAATTCAACGGATTATTTTTCTCATATAATATTATTACATTAGTCTAACGAATTATTTTGCTTTCAGACTTTCAGCTCAGCCCAGCAAAACGAACAAGGCCATAAGCATGTAATTAGGGAGGGTTGAGGAGGTTCAGGCTGTCATTACAACCACTTCTGCAGTCTCTCTCATGTCACCCCCACGTGCTTTATTTGGTACTGTACTATCATCGGTACGCTGACAAATTAGCCGCGCGCTTACAAGGAGAAAGCGAAGACTGAAAGAGATTGCCCAGCAAAGCAACACCTACTGTTTAACCGCAAAAAAAAGAAAAAAAGAAAAGCAACACCTACTGTTAGAGCGGACGGAAGGGAGGCAGCTGTCCCTGTCAAAACATCTAACAGACACTTCACCTGCCATTCTCATAAACAATGGCTACTACTCTGGATTAGAATGCAAGTTTTGAAGCTGTTTTCGCGCTTCATTAATACATGTGTACTCCTCCTCTGGCACACAAGCATTAGGAAAAAGTCCAAATTACTCCTCTCAAGTATAAGCAAAGTCCGGATAATCCCCTAAAGTATGTTTTGGTTCAGTTTACCCTCTAAACTATGACATTTGGTTCAAATTACCCCCTAATACGATTTGTCTTTTTTGTTTCTCCATACATAAGTGAAATCTTGAGTTCAAAATTTACAGGATGTTAGTTGACATCGCAATATATGTCAAAAAAATATATTATAATTTTTTGTCATTATTTTTCACATAATTTTGTATCTCAGTGATTAATTTATTATCAAATATCCTACCATATGAAAATAATGACAAAAATTTCATGACATATTTTTAATATGTGTTATGAGGTCTATTATCATCTCACAAAATTTGAATTCAAAATTCCACTTATACATGGAGAAACAAAAATACAAATTATATTAAGGGGTAAGTTGAACCAAATGTCATAGTTTAGGGGGTAAATTGAACCAAAACATAGTTTAAGAGGTTATTCGGACTTTGCTTATACTTGAGGGGAGTAATTTGGACTTTTTCCTAAGGATTATTGAGTGTGTTATGCTTTGGGCGTTGAGCTAGACGGGCTATTTGGGCCTAATGTTGCCAGTGAAAATGTAGGAGCTCTCCGAGCCATTGAAAACGCCCAAGCCCAGCCGGAAAACTACTGAACACCGGACTTTCAAGGCCCGCGAGACAGCGATGCTGCTGGGCTTCCCAACGTTGGACTCCAAACGAACCGTCGCCTCAAGGCCCATTTATGGCTAAAATCGAGCAGCAACATTGACTGCGCGGCCTAGTGACAGCGGCCCAGCGCGTGGCCGCGAGTCTTCTCCTCAGTTCCGACGAGCGGACGAGGTCGTCGCCGTTCTGCACCGCGCCGCCGCCGATAGTAGGAGCTCGCCAGGACAGTGGGGTGGAGGTGGGCGAGGCGGCCGGCGGGGGGTGGCAGTAAGGCGACAAAGCTTTATGGATTGGGGTTTTCGGGAGTGGCGACGGCCGAGATCTACGACGATACCCCGGGCTGTAGAGGGAGGGCTTGGGGGTGGCGGAGGCCTGACGAAGGTGGCGGTTTGACTGGCTGGGGCAAGAAATCCGGCGGGAAACGGCCGTCGGCGGGGGCGAGCATGGCCACCGGATTAGGAAGAGAGGTGGAGGACGGCGGCGGACGGTGGAGATTGCCGGAGTCGGGAGAAAGAATATGACGGAGAAGGCAGCTCAACACTGATTTCTTGACTCCGCCGGTCTTTACCCCTATAGCGCCGCCGCCACTACCATGTGTCCTCCCGCCCCCCCGCCGCTGCTGTCCTGGCTCCGGCAGCCGCTCGCCGCCGCACTAACGAACCATCCCCTCACCTCGCCGCTGCCACCGCCCACCGCCCCGGTCGGCGGCGCCCCTGCCGCCCGCCATCTCTGCCGGGACAGCCGCCACTCCGAACCCTTCTAGATCCGTCGGGCCAGCCGCACCTCCCGACACCGAACTCTAAAAGCGGCGGCGACGGTGCTATAGGAGGGTAGAGACCGCCGGAGTGAAGAGGAGGCAGCGAGGTCGTTTGTGGGCCGCGAAACTTCGCATGGGCCGACGCGGAGCTGGGCCGCCGTAGGCGACGGTTCGTGAGCGTGCCTGTGTCCTCGCGTTGAGCGCTGCCGGCGGGAGCTCTCCATCTCGCCTCGCGAAAAAACCGTGGAGTCGCCGTGCGCATCCATCCATCTATCCGTGTGATCCATGTCAAATTGACCATGCACCTAGCTACGTACGGGCACATCGTCGCGGAGAGACCACTGGGCCGGCCGGCTGCCGTTGTGCTGCCTCCTCTCCCTCCCCCCCCCCCCCCCCCCCCCCCGCGTAATCGCGCCGCCGCCGCCGGAGGCCTTAGGGTTCCGGGTTAACGGGTGCCTGCCGACCTTAGGTTCCAGAAGGGGTTGGGAGTGACGGCCGGCCCGGCGGAGGTGGCGGGCGAGGGGGCCGGCGGCGAGGGTGTCGCCGGCCGGGCGGATGGAGACCAGCGGTTGGGCCGGTGACGGGGGAGGAAAATCGCGGAGTTAGCGTGCGGGTGAGCGGCGGACGATGGCGGAGTCGGCCGAGGCCGCCGGAGCCGGTGGAGGGGCCGGCGGCAGGGGAGTGAGACCCATCTGTCAACGTCGGCAAGGAAGAAGGGGAGGCAGAGACCCATGGAGTCAGCAAATCCGCGTTGGAGGCTCGAAGATTAGTGCGTTTTCAATAGAGAGTCGTATAGGTTCCTCAGAGTAATTTGTTGATCCACCTGAGTTCTAACCTCGAGTAGTAGCCAGCCCCAGCCCCCACGCGCTCGATTCCGCAATGATATGATTCCGGCGACCATGCCCTGCTGGGGGGCTGATGATCAGGCCAGGTTGCGCTTGCACCTATATGGCTATATATCATGACCCTGCAGCTGCAAAGCCATCAGCCATGTCGTCTCGGTCTCTCTGAACACAAACCACACCCGAATTAATGGCGCTTTTGTTTGGGCGCCCGTGTTCGTTTCCGGCCGTCAGGGCAACGTACAGGCGCTGGACTGTTCCACAATCATTAGCTAGCGCTGCAGGATCTGATGTACGTGTACACACACATGTAGAGAGGTGTACCTGCCGCGCTAGCCCTGTCACCGCGGCCGGCCGGACGACGCAGTACGATCTTATCAAGCGCATACAAAACGAAATCTTTTCACCCATCACATCAAAAAAGAATTTTAGATGTATAGATTATTAAACATACACGAAAAAGATGAAAAGTTATATGAATATGCTGTAAATCGCGAGACGAATCTAATGAGCCTACTTAATCCATAATTTGCAACAGTAATGTTACAGTAACCATCCGCTAATTATGGATTAATTACCCTCTAATTACCATCGTTAGATTCGTCTCGAGATTTCCAACCTATCCATATAACTTTCCACATTTTTCGTCTACATTTACTACTCCTAAATTGATAAAATCAAAACCCGAAATCTTTTTACCGAAATTTTTTCGGAAACTAAACACGGCCCACGATCAGCAACCCTTTCACACGTGCGTGTGCCGCTGCCGCGCGCGTACATACTGGGCACGATCAGCAACCCTTTCAGCCGCCAGGCCATGCATGCATGCTTGGTTTGTTTTCCCCTTTTTTTAGGGCTTGTTGCAGCCAAATCTTTTTACAACATTTGCAGTTCAGCAGCTTGTAGAATAACAGGGGTATAAACTTTCAGACGTTGACCACGTTGTTTACATTGGAGAAAACACGCTCCGTTTGAGGCCAGCGACACCAGTCATCTGCGACAATTCGCTCCGTTTGAGGCCAGCGACAGCTCCAAAGCCGAGCTTCTTTCCTGCAGGTGGTGTTCCAGAATCTTGTGTCCAGAAGGCGTCATCTTGTTTTCTTTCGTTCCTTCAGTGGTTACCAAATTTTTTAATAAAAGGCAGAGGTACGGCCACATCATATAAAAAGAAGAAGCAGTTGTACATGTGAAAGTGCCTCTAGCCTAGTGGTTAGAGCACTTGAGTAGCACCCAGCAGACCCAAGTTCGACTCCTCCGTGGAAGCGAATTAATAAGGTCTAGAATAAAAAAATATGCAAAAAAAGGTTGGGGATTCCCCTGCCGACTTCGGTCAAAAAAGAAGCAGTTATACATAACGCGTCGAAGCGTACACCACCACACAAACAAACGCACACAACACAACGCTACACCACCCTCCCTTCGGGAGAGGAGCTCAAAGCAAGCCATCGAAGACTGCGCCGTCGTCACCAACGTTGTGCCACGCCAGAAGCCACAACCCGTTGCAAAGCCCAACGGCTACCTGGATTCCTCCACCATGGTCCATCACCCTCAATCCGCATACCCAAGATTGTCGATCCCTCTGCTCTATTGGAGCTTCAGCAGAGCACTCTCTTCACGACACCAATGGAGACCACTGATCCTACCCACTCTGCGTGGGGGCCTCGCCTCATCCACCACCTCACTCATCTGCCAAGGACTCAGATATCTAAAGCCGACATTAGAGCATCGCCTCCACCCGGCCACCACAGAGCTCACCACAACACCTTGCGCGCTGGCTCCAGACATCCAGACCCATGGACCCTCTGCACCAACCTCGCCAACCACACGGACCAAGCGCGCCTTCTCCGCCTCTGCGCACGCACGGACGCCACCCGCAAACAAACCATCTCCACCACTGTCGTATACTACGATGAGCCCCAAAAACCATTTTCCACGCGCCTCCGATGCCTGTCACCGCGCAGCCACTACAGCCCGTCGCCGCAGGAAAGGGTCGGATCTGTGGTTCAGGGACTCCGCCGCCACGGAATCCACCGTCGCCGGTGAGGTGGCCGCACCGGCCGCGCCAGGCCCTGGCCAGGGAGGAAGGCCGCGTCGCCGCCGTCCTTGGGTGCCCCAAGGACTTCCCGAGGCCGCTCGGGCGGCGACGTGACGGGACGGCTGGAGTTGGAGGGGGAAGGGGCAGCGCTAGGGTTCGCCCTCCCCGTCGCCCGTGCGGGACTAAGGAGAGAGCGCGTTTTTTTCTCCCTTCCTTTTTTTCCAGTGGTTACCAACTAGCTAGTACTAGCACACACGTATGTAATAACACAGATAATGGAGAAAACAAGGTGAAAAAACTGTAGCATTACATTATTTGATAATATACATGAGCGCATACACGTCAACAATGGTCGCGGATGATTATATCGATCACATCGTATTACATGAGTACTCATATGACACTAGTGCTTCATCACGTCGTGAGACTTGCATCCGATCGATCCAGCAAAAACCTGAAGATCTTCAAGAAACTACATGCAGACGTACGAACGGATCGATGCACGCGCGGCATGTACGATAGATTCAGAAGGAGCTGAAGCAGTCGGTGTGGTCGCCGGAGGAGGCGTCGTCGCTGCAAGGGGAGTGCGTGTGGCGGCCCTCGTACGTGGTCATCACCATGCGGCAGTCCGTCGACAGCCGCTCCACCCGCTTCTTCACGCGGCAGTTGCTGTGGGTGCACCGGAAATAGCTCCTGAAGGGTTCGTTATATGGTATATAAATGTTCAGACACAGCACAGGGAAGCATTTTTTTTTAGAAACGGGGGAAGCATTTATTTAGAGGGTCTTCATCATATATATCACCAAGCAAGATTATACAACTTATGTAGTATTTGCTTATGTGGAAATGTAAAAGTTCGTGAGGAGAGATAAAAACTGACATGATGTGCGGATCCATACTATTTTTGAAGAATGTGTTATACTTGATCCCAATGTGTTATACTTGATCCCTAAGAGGTTCTGTCTACTGTCTCTGTCTATTATGTTATTTTTAATTTGTTAGATAGACAATGGTTGACTACTTGACTTTCATGAATATTCAATGAATGCTTTTTTTTTTGTTGTAGTTCATGTTGCACCTTGGACCATCTATTGACCGGATGCGTTCATAGTTGGGAAACCTAGTTTCGGGTTCTTCGATATGTCGTCCAACTTCATGCGCTGGCGTCTAGGACAGAATCTTCTTTTGCCGAATGGTGGATCCAGATCAAGAAATGTGTTCCGAAACAACGTTAACACCGCAAAGGATTTGACTCACTGGTCTGGCTGGTCGCTTTGGCGGCGGGAGCAAAACCGGAAAACCCACGACCGGGACGCTTTGCAGCCAATTGTGCTCGCCTCTTTGATCACGGAGGAAGCGAGGCTTTAGGGTCGTGCCAGTTTTGCGGGCCTTAGACTCCCCTTATTAGGCATTAGATTGTATTAGGGGCAATCTACACCCTCTCCCCTTCTCGTTGTAGTTAGTGCTCAAATTTTTGTTTCTTCTCTACTTAATGAAAAACATGATATGCATGATATTCAGCCTATTTCAAAAGATTTACTATTATATTATATCATCATCTAAATTAAATACAAGCAATAAAAATCAATTTCACTGTGGCATTAATAACAAAATTAGCTAGTAGACGAGGACTATGATCTGAGAGACTGATCCTTCTGATCGACTATCTTGTAAGTGTCGTCTATCTACTTCTCATGTGGTTCAGAACTAACTCAAGCATAAAGCTAGATGTAATTAATGGTGAATCATTTATCTTTCCTACTATTTGTTTTTCTTCAACACGTATACTCCTTAATCCACTGTATACTCAGTTCAAAAGTCTGGGTACAAGGGAAGGGGAAAAAAAATGTATGATGGAGAAACAAATTAAAGAACTACTGGTTGATTAAAGTCACTAGCATAAATGTATTTGTGTCTACCTAATGGTCTAGCATTGCAAACTGTAATAAATACTAACAAGATACACAGTATATGATTCTGTAAAAAAATAAATAGAAAATGGAACACGAATTCTATCATGTGGGATCGAGTACCGAAAAGGAACATGCTTCCCACTTCTATGTATTTTGGCTGTCGTATATATGCCATGTAGGCTTTGCTTATAGACACGCATGAAGTGAAAGCAATTGTAAAACCAGCTGCTAGTTCACAGCTTCTCTATCTATCGGCCAACATACTGTGTCTCGGACAAGATTTACTTGATCTACTGTTAATCGATGTCGTTAACTAGCTACAACGATAGACCTGATTCTATATTTATCGATCAAGAATCTTCCAAGAGGCAAGGTACTGCTTAGATTCGCACCACATAAAATTAACCATGTTAGATCACTTGGTAATTTGCTAGCAAAGGGGCCATGGCATGCATGGAGTGTGTGTAATAGACTGATGTGGACAACTTTCTAAGCAAATTAAAGAAATATGATGTAGATTGGTACGAAATTACAGATATATACCTCGGATGGAGGCTGTTCTTGACAACCTTCTGCCCGTACTTCCTCCACTTGTAGCCATCATCCAGCACATCCACGTCGCTTCTGGTCTGGAAACAGAACCTCGGCTCCCTCATCTTCCTCCTCACCTTCATCTTCCCTCTCTCCGCCATCGTAGTTGCCGAGCCCTTCCACCTAGGCACTCACACAACGCATGCACATTTAAACCCTAGAACATAGATAAAGATCTCAGAACCATCGCAAGAGAGCATATATATACCATGTGCTAGCACTATCGTTGCAACCTTTTGTCACCGAGGTGCAGAACTGTAGAAGAAACAAAAAAAACCTCTTAAAAAGGAACAAAGAAATAAGTGCGCCGTCATACATGTGTATGCAAAAAAAATCATGAAAGATCCTCACCTCATCAGCACCAATAGTACTGGGAATGAAACCAGCTGTAGTAGGCTTCCCATCGCAGACGGCTGCGGTGGCGGCGGCGGAGCAGCCCAACGGCAGCACCGGCAGCGGGTATAGCCCACAGTGGTCGGAGGAGAGCATCACGCCATGGTTCTCGGCTTCTTCGTGGTCAAACGGCATCTGGAGAAGCTTACTTGGTTGGCTTGGTAGTTGAAGTGGAAGAGGGAGAGGGAAGGCGTAGTGATCCGGCACAAAGAAACTGGGAAGGCAAGCCCCCAGCTGGCCTCCCTCCATATATGCCTGCATATGTGCTAGTGATCAATGGATCAAAGTGGTTCTTGGGGCAGAAAATTTTTCACAGGATAGCTAGAGATCTCCTTTTGGTGTGTGTCGACTGTGATAAGGTTGACGATGACGATGACGATGACGCTTTGAGGTTAAGTGGTGGTGTGGGCTATATGCTGGCCCTCCGACTGCCGGAGGATCGAGTACTATGGGGGGTATGGACACTGGAGCTGCGCCTAGGCAGCCCTTTAAAGGGCCTCTTGCTCAAATTGTGCCGTGTGAACAGTACTTGCTTCAGTACTAGCTGTTACCCTGTCCCAGATAGTGCGTGCTAATTCATCAGCAGCTTTCATATGGTGTCAGAGATCTGCCTCTTTTTTCTAGCTCATCCATCATAGTAGATGCGTTTGATATTTGTAAAGGAAATTGTAACTGATCACGTTTTGTTTCTGCCAGAAGCGCGGAGAAAATCTGTTGATGTCCTGTTACTCAGCCGTGTGATTCCTCTGAACCCCTGATCAGTCGTTGCTTATGCTTCAGCTGCAGCTTTCCGAGCTAATTGCGCCTTCAGTGGCGCTTGAACCGCGGCAGAGCTTTTCCAGGCGGGGCATATATTATTGCAGCGATTGTTCGGCATACAGGAGGATAGCTAGCACTGATTGTACCTTTTGTCTCCTGCGATCGATTGCCCAATCGACCGATATGCATGTCCTTTCAGGATGCCCTCCTCGCAAAAAGAGCACTGGTTCACTCGTTTTCAGTGTCTCTGTAGCGCGCGCATTTGAATCCGCTGGTCTGTCCTGGAATCATCACCGTCTTGGGTACGTGTAGTATGTTCAGAGTAGGATGGGTCGTCTCGGGGCAGGTTTTTTGCTTTTCCACAACCCTCCCAAAAATAATAATAATAAAGAATTGACCATCCATTTTGTACTGTTGAATTGTAACGAAATATCTACCCTCGCGCACTACCTCTGGTCATTAAAAAAGCCATCATGTTTACCACAGATAATGTTAAATCTAGGTAGAGTAATCTACCAGAAATAACACATCAATGCATCATAATTGGGATCAGTAACATGTTCTTCAAAATGCTGAAAAAGAGTAAAAGAGAATTTGAAAAGAAAGCAGAATAACAGATAGAAATAATTTGGACCTTGTATCCGGTATATGTCAATTGCAATATCTGCTGCGGAAGTGGGCCTGCAAAAGATGTTGGCAAACCAAACACATTGCTGCGGGCAGCTGCTACTGCAGGCACGCACATTGATGTCTCCAGATTGAGCCACGGTTTGCACAGCAGGCAGGGTTGAATTCCTATCATTGCGAGCTGCTGCAAAAGCCTCTTCTTCAGGTCCCCCATGGGCCACTGCTCCCCAATATAATTGTGCACGCAGGTGATTTCAAATACTGCTATCATTTGATCCCCAGTTCAAACGTACGATCTGATCAACTTCCTAATGCTAGCTGCACATGCATGCAGTGATCATGCAAATAAATCATCATCAACTGCATATTACTACATCCGTTTCAAAATATAGGTTGTTTTGGTATTTCTAGATTCGTTGATTTTGTTATACATATAGATATAACGTATGTCTAGGCGGTGGCGGACCCAGGATCGTTTCTTTGGGTAGGCACAAAGCCTAGAAACAGTAGTAAACAGTGTGATACAGTACGCTACAGTTCTCTACAGAGCTCGTTGCCTTGACCACCGAAAAACTTGGGTAGTCCTTGCCCTACTCAAAAACCGTCTGGGTTCGTCACTGTGTCTAGGTGCAAAGCAAAATCTATGAACATAAAAATGCCAAAACAAACTATATTTTGGAACGGAGGTAGCACGTGTATTTGTAATCTAATGATGAAGTGCCTGAAAATTATTTGGACCATGAAGCAGCGCGCGGAAAGCCAGAGCCAGAGGTCGTATATATATCACGCATTCACGCTTGTGAGAGCTAGCGCCAATGTACGTATCAGCTACTGCGGCTGTACTTGCACAGGATCCCCCCGAGACCTCGCATCGCATGGCGTGCTCTAGAAAGGGAGAGGCACAAGGGATTGGTAACCGTGAACAGGGACAACAGGTACAGATCTGGCCGAATACGTATACCCTGCCGCATACTGCCCAGACAATCGGCGGCGGCAGCGGCAAGAAAAGAATAGAAACCCTAAAGTGGCGGCGGTGTCGTAGCTTGGCGCTGCGCCTGCCTGCGCGCGTCGAGACAGCGCAGGGAGATGATAACATGCGTGCATGGAGAAGGGGCGAAAACGCAAGGCGACAGGGAGAAAACGAGACCGGAAATACGCACGTAGTACGAATGATGATGGCGCACGTACTGCTGCTGCCGCTGTACATGTCTGTGTGCACATAGCGGCGATCCTTTTTCTCCTTGTAATTTTCTCTCGCTTTTGCCGCCTGTCCCGGATCGTAGCTAGCTTGTTGCTTTCGGTGTCATTTGCATTTTGCAAAGTTGCAAAACAAATCTCCTGGTGTCTTGATGAAGAGCTCCTTGATGCAAAGAGAACAGTTATCTACATATGCATGGTCTTCTTTAGGTAGCTAGCTAGTACCTATTACTTCCGTTCCAAATTATAGTTCGTTTGACTTCTTCTACCCCAAGTTTAATCACTCGTCCTATTCAAAAATTTATACAAACATGATCAAATTTAACTCATTTTTAATATCTTTTATTAATATAAAGCAAGCTAAAAAATAATTTTACATAATTTTTTAAATAAGACAAATGGTCAAACTTGAGGTTGAAAAAGTCAAACGACTTATAATTTGGAACGAATGTAGTAGCTTACTAGGCCACGAACGAAACAAAGTAAAACACTCATGTTTTTTGCCCATATATCCTGTAGCCATTGCAATGGTCATCAGCTATCTCTACTCTTTTCTTCTGTTCTGGCAAGCCTCAGGAAATCACTGAACATGTATATTTATTTGGACTCTCGCTTGCCTTCGAGCTCAATGAAGTAACACATGCAAATAAAGGTCGGATTTGTACACAAAGAATTTGGTCAAGCACTGAATGCAGGACCCTGTGTTTTATGCATGGTTGGTGCATTTTTTTTCAATTAATATCATTGTAATCAATAGGAATAACATGCATGGTTTGCTAGCGATAGTGAGTATGAAGGCCCTTTTAGATACGACGTGACAAGCAGTTTTTTTTTTTTTGGGGGGGGGGGGGGGGGGGGGGGTTGCAAAATACCTTAAATACAAGAATTAAAGATTAAGAATGGATTTCATGGATATAAAGAGCGGCATGATGTCTAGCTCGAGTACTGTGTGGAGTTGAGTGTATCGATCAATTGGGATTTGGGAGTAGTTAGGTCTTGTCTTGTTTGATTGTACTATATATAAACAAGGATATTGGTAGTAGGTTTATTTTTTAGAGTAGACTTTGATTGTACCTAGTAGACGATGTACACATGATCTTTCAAACTACGGACTCATGATTTATGTAAAAACATGTAGATATCTTTATAAACTTTCCACTAAAATAAAAGCCTAGAGAAAAAAAAATTATGGGTGAAGTATTAAGTGGGTCATTGAAATTAGACCTGAGCATTTTTTGTCATGTCCGGCCAGCGGCTCTTATAATTCCGGGCTTGGTAAGAGGAAGCCAGGCCATAGAAAAGCCGACCAAACAATTAATTTTTTATTTTTCTACTGAAAAAGAACTGAAGCCCAAGCCTTACAAAAAAGGAAGACTTGTCTGTGCCCATGAGACGATTTTGGGCACAAAATAAGTCAGTGTGGTCTTGTTTTCAAGATCTCGTCATAAGAAATCTGATGGTGAAATTGAAACTACATTTGAGTATCCGATTTAAGAGTTATGACCTTTTTTTCGGATCCGCATGCATGTGGAGTGATGTCATCATTTTTGTTTTCCCTTGCATACTTGCATGTGGAGTGATGTCATTATTTTTGTTTTCCCTCGCATGCATGCACCAGATCTAATAAAGTTGACATATTCTTTGCGCATGTGATGGAGTTAGATTTGATAGGCTAAAAAAATGACTGATGTACCACACCCTTCATTCTTGCCTCAAGTGACATATAACCACACCCCAACCCGAGCCTGGTCAAGTCATTCGATTTGCTATACATATGGCGCAAGGACTCGATCAACAACCATAACATCTCATTGATCTGATCCACCTCTTGTACGGTAGCACTGCCGGCATTGCATGCCGGAGACGCTGGATTTCCCACCTCCTCCATCAAGGTATGTACAACCTTCTCCCCCCACACTCATGATCTTGCCTGTTTCTTGTTTCTTGTCACCGCCTTCCATTTTGCATGGTATGTTCGGTCATGGACTTGGTCTCTTGGATGTGGTGATCATTGCCTTTTGATCTATTGCAACCGGGAGACAAGCAGGACTAGCAATAGAAATGAAAAGCTAGGAAAATGATCAGGTTGTCCCTCAAAGTTTCAAACCATTTGCTATCCTTGTGATCCCTCCATTCTTCTATGATGTAGTTTATATACTGTCTTCACTTACAATGTGGAATGCAACTATGTAAGCCATGCCATCTTTGTTTATATCATGTAAAGGACGAGTAGTGATTTCCACTCCACTGGCACTCACCAATATAACCAAACTAGGATCGGGATGACGTCTTTTTTTTACGGTGTTGCAAGTGCCAGCAGTGGCGGAGCGTGAAACAAATGCAGGAGGGACAAAATACATTAATTAACTTGCTTGTGGGTTAATTAGACTTAACAAACTGTTTATGGGCTGAGCTGTTAAGAGAATTTGGCATGGCGGGGGGGGGGGGGGGGGGGGGGGGGGCGAGGGGACCCAGGTTCGCCTCCACGTAGCTCCACAGGTGAGTGCCAGGATGTCTGATGGGAAATTCCCATCAAACGGCTTTGTTGCAACATCTAAATGTACATCCGCAACATCGAAAATATAAAATTACAACATTAAAAAAATAAAAAAGTTCAATGCACACATCACATTATGAGAAAGTTTTTCAGAGCAACATCGAGCACATGTTTCATGCAATATTTTCAAACAAAATCATCATACGATAGGTCAAGTTTGAGCATGTAGAGGTGAAACACTGAAATACAAACTCTGCAATAACAAATAAAACATCAAAAGCAAAATGTTGCAACATCACAAAGATGTGTCGATCTGCAACATTCATGCACATATATAGAGTTTGCAACATCTAAAAAAATGTGCTGCAACACCATGGGGTACCTAATGCAACATGGGTGTCGGAAAGCACAAAGAGAAAGCCTTCTCCCAGCTTGAGCTGCCGGAGCAGATGCAGCGCCGCTGCCCGCACATCACCGCAGTGAAGCTATCATCGCCGACCTCTCCCGCTGTCACTCCTAAGCTCGTGCCACCGCCCTGGAGGTCTTGCCTACAGCCCGTGCGCTGCCATCCCATGCACCTCCTCCACTCGCAAATGACATGGCGACGCTGCACTGGACCCCGAGGCTCTTGCTACGGCACACGGCGAGCGCAGGTGTGCATTGCTGCAACCTTCTCCTCCACGCTACTCGATCTGTCATCGTCGGTGGGATCTGTCACCCTCACCAGCCATGCCGTCGAGGGAGAGAGGGATATGTAAATGGTTGAACTGTCAGCTGAAAGAGATAACAACAGATATGAGAGAAAAATATTTGGACGTGCTTGCGCCATGTTATCATCTAGAGGAGCGACTAGAGAGCATTATTGTCCAACCTAATGTGAATGAAGGCTACAATGATGCATCCTAATTTGGATTCCTTGTTCATCTGCCTTCCGTACTGATTTGTTCTCTTTTCTTTTAGGATTCATGCATTGGTGCTTTTCTGCTGAAGGTTGCCGAAATGGTTGATTCAAAGGGAAGCAATGGTTGCAGCACTGTTACAAGGGTGCTATTCTGTGGCCCTTACTGGCCTGACTCCACTATTTATACCAGAGAGTATTTACAAAAGTTTCCATTTATCCAGGTTAGTTTAGATGTTGCATATCCAAGAATGTATCCAAGTGTATCACATTTGAGTGTTGCAATTCCAAGATGCATTGTTCATATTTTGAGTAAAATGCATCTTTAGTTAGATTATTGACATATAGTTCAATCGTTTCTACAAATATATTTAATATAATTGAAAAAACTAACTTTGTGGCTCATACAAAAGTCTAATATATTGCCTCCCCCCATAGTATACTGAACGATAGATGTTTTGAAGTCTTTTGTTCCTTCTACTATATAGTTTAATCATGATAGCAAACATGTGATGGTCAGATATCAATAAAAAGAACCAAAATCGAGAATTTTGAGCTTCCCCATTTTAGTAGAATAGAAAATACTGCCATATTAGAGCATGTGCTATTTTGAATACCAAAGCAACCTAAACTATATGCATTGGACATTTTAAGAACATATGATGGACTGATCCTTCTCTGCCATAGTAGTAGTAACTGTTAGTGCCATGTCCACCCTCTCCAAAGAAGATTACTCGTTGTCAAATTTACAACTTCAGTTCATCAGCTAAAGCAATATTTTATTCTTTGCTGGCATCTTTATTTTTCACATGCCCAGTAAAAATGTAATTTTAATTATTCAAATGCATTATAGGGTTCAATATTCCACTCTTGTTATGACAAAGATGAGGATTTCTTCCATGGTCGAGTATTTATTTATTAAAGAATTGGTTGGACTAGTTCATCTTTCATGCTTACATGGGCTTATACACGTGTATGGTTGCCTTTCCTTTAAGTTCCTGCATATGAATTTCAAGAAACAATCTTGTAGTTTGAGCATAAACAGTATATGCTCTTACTGTAAAGTATTGACCTTGTTTATTAAAAACAAAAACAAAAATAAGGGACATTCTAGATGTGACCCTTTGCATTTTACAGGTTGATGAAGTAGGTCTTGAGCGGGTACCTGATGTTATTCAAAACTACCATATATGTGTTGTAAGAAATCGACACATAGATTTAGATATCATTGAAAGAGCAACCCAGATGAAGATTATTATGCAGAATGGTGTCGGGTTAGAAGGTGATTACAAATATACTACTATAGAATCTCCTTACTTAATCTATAAAAATGAGTACATCCTCTTATGAGTGCACAATTTGCACAGGTGTTGACATAGGTGCTGCTACAGAACACAAGATCAAAGTTGCAAGGATACCTGGGTGTACTACAGGAAATGCCATCGCCTGTGCAGAAATGGCAATCTACCTTACACTGGGTGTTTTGCGAAAGCAAGTATGTTGTAATGCTTTCAATTACACAAAATTGGAAGTTTAAAATGCTTCTCAAGTATTCCGGTTCTTAATGACTCTCTTTGATCAATGTTCAATGCATAACTCGTTTTCTCATTCAGCCAGTTTTACCATTAAATTTAAATAGTTAAATGGGAATTTTTCCTAAGTTAAGAAGCCTAATGCTACCTCCAATAGAAAATATAGTTGATGATGTTGGCCTTTTATAGTCTCTATGGTGCAACCTGAACCATTATTTTCTACTCCCTCAGTTTCTAAATCTTTAACACTACATTGGGACACAAGTTTGACTATTTGTCTTTGTCGGTGTTTTATTTAAATGTGAGACTAGTCGTGCTTAAAGTGCGTTAGTGATAAAACAACCAATAACAATTGTCAAACTTTGTGTCCAAAAGTCAATAATTTCAAACATTTCAAAATATAGGGAGTACTAGAACATATAGATATATGATCTAAAACATATAAGATTATAATAGTACTTCAAGATGAATATACATATATGATTTTTTATATTTTCAAACTAAATCTTTTGAAAGGTATTGACAGTCAAGTTGCAAAAGTTTGACTTGTTTTGATCAAAATGTAGTGTTTTATATTTATGACCAGTGGAAACTTTTATAGTTTTAATATTGTAAGAAGTGTGATGCATAACATTAGGTCCATGTTTGAAAATAATATGTGGTTGTTGATCAAGACAGTTAGATTTTCTAACTAATGATTTTGATGTCTGAATGTGATTCTAAATATGGATTGTCTATTTTTCCAATTAAAGCAGTTATAGTAAAAATATTTAACTTTTAATTTTTCAAGATATTGTTATTCTTGAGGACTTTTGAATGCTTTCGTTGGCATGTGCACAAATATGGTAACAAATGCATGATGTATATTTTGGACCCAGTTAAGGGTCATTAATGCATTAAAGTTTATGCCATCGAACTGAAACATGGTCCATGAAAGCGTTTCCATAAGTTAGCGAAGCAAAAGTTTGCTGCTCTTGTACCAATCAATATTTGACTTTGAGTATTACCTTGTAGAAGGAGATGGATGATGCTGTGAATCGGAGAGAACTGGGCACTCCAGCTGGAGAAACAATATATGGCAAAACAGTATGCCTGTATTGTATAAGTTTGATTCTTTGTTTAATATACTTTTCATGGCATGTATCTCATCTGTGTTGTTTTGCCTATCTTATTACTGTATTCGTGATTTACTACTTAGATCTTTGTACTGGGTTTTGGAGCCATCGGCTATGAACTTGCCAAGAGGTTAAGGGTATTTGGAGTTAAAATTCTAGCTACTAAAAGAAATTGGTCATCGAATACATTGCCCTGTGGTATGCCTAGATACCTTATGATCCTTTTAGAAGTATATTTTTGTTCTCTTCCTATTGCTTCAATATTTTCCCATGCAGATGCTGAACTACTAGTTGATAAGAAAGGTGGCCTAGAAGATATTTACAAATTTGCCGGAGAAGCAGACATAGTTATAACATGCATGGCCCTGACCAATGAGACAGTTAATCCTTCTCTTTTTCCTTTCTCGATTAATCTTTGGAGACCATGTATTTTACTTTCAATACTAAGTGATCAAATTTACAGATTGGTATTGTAGACAATAAGTTCCTCGCAACAATGAAAAGGGTAAGTGCATTTATTGATAATAGGTTTTTCATATTTGCTATCAATTAATGATAATAATTTTTGCATATAAACTCTATAGCATTGTAATATATTCTGAAAATATTAATAATCGGATGGTAGTGTGCCTTCATGTAATAATATTCTCCCTTTTCAAGTAGGGATCATATCTGGTCAATATTGCTAGAGGACGCCTACTGGACTATAAGGCTGTGCTTAGTCACCTTGAATCAGGTCATTTAAGTGGTTTAGGAATTGATGTCGCTTGGATGGAGCCATTTGATCCGGAGGATCCAATTTTAAAATTCTCAAATGTTATTATAACACCCCATGTCGCTGGAATCACCGAGTACTCTTTAAGAACGGCAGCAAAGGTATGCAGTATGAACCGTGCAACTTGTAATCTTCATATTTATCTGATGATATGCTAACAGTGCATTAATATTATGTTGTATGGGAGCTCAATCACCTCAAACCAAAACTCTCTAGTGCACATCTATTTTGCATAAATAAAAATATGACAGAACAAGATATGCCATTGTTTTCCATTCCAGGTATATTCATCTTACCTAGTTTTCCTCTGCCTTGTGGTGTGGTGCAGATTGTTGCTGATGTTGCGCTACAACTTCATTCAGGGGAGCCATTCACTGGAATAGAATTCGTGAACTAGATCAAAAGTTGGTAGGTGCATATGTCATAATCTATTTAGGCTCCATTTGGAATGCCTGACTAATTTCCAAATCCTAGTGATAATTCACCCATTTTTTGTCAAACTATAATAAATTTTGCTATATATTCCTGTGCTGCATACTTGCACAATTTTAGATAGGTAAATAATAATTGCAGTGTGCGTGAGAAATCTCATGTGTTTGGTCAATGAAACAGAAGCCTTTTAAGCTACTGATTACATATGGAACATGGCAACAAATTTTACAGAATAAACACCGACTACATATGGCCCTTTAAGCTACTGATTACAGATGGAACGTGGCAACAAAATTTTACATATGGTCCTGCTACTTGTTGGTCAATATGACTATGCAAAGAATGATTTCGTTTATTTTTTAAAAAAATTCTCCTTTGCAAGTATCTACTCGGTTATCCATAGTCTCCGTACTTAAGCTATCCTACAGAAGCTAGCTTCATAGCTAGGATTTGGTTGCGGCAGCATCTCAACAATTGACATATGTGGTCAAGGAATTTTTTTACCCAGGCACCATGTTTATATGGGCGTCTATGTACAAGTAATAATAAAGACCTGTAAAACAGAATATGGTTTTAAAATTTTTTTAACAAAAGGTGCAGTAGGATTTCGGTGGACGCACACAGCGCTGACGCTGGTGGCATTGGCGAGCCTGCTGCCAGGCTTTCGGTGCCCCCCATATGGCTTCCTCAGGAACCGCATCATTCCGGCGACAAAACCAGCGAGCGCCCACGAAAGAGAAGAGAAAAAAAAAAAAAATCCCGAGACCAAGCACCACTGCTCCAACGCGCTGCACCTGCGTGCCGACCTGCAGTCGTGCCTATCCCCACAGCTCGCGGTCCCGGCCCGCCGGCCGGCACATTGTGTATCAGCAGCCAGAGCCACCGCCTCGCCGTCCGCCTTCCTCTGCCTCCGCCCGCTCCTCTTCGTCCCGTCCGCGTTGTCAAGTCACGCGGGTCTCCCGGCGGTATAATGCCCCCCGTCCTGCCGCCGGCTGCCCTGCCGGCTGCCGCTATGCGCGCGCGCGCGGACACGAGAGTGGCAGCATCATCCCCGACCGCGTGCGCGCAACCTTGCATGCGGCTGCTGGTGGTCCGTACCAGGCCCGCTCTTGTTCGTGTCTCCTGGACGTTGGACCCCCTTTCGGCTTCCTCTCGGGCCGGCTTGCATGCATTGGACGGAGGTGTACCATTGCCGGCAGGAACTGCTCGTTTGCTTGTTCATCTGTGTAGGATTATATTGATGTATGTGCCATGTTTAGATGGTGCTGCTGAAAAGTTTTTGAGATGTCACATCAAAGAAAATTTACCATTTCGGAGTAGTAAATGTAAACTATTGATAAAACTAATTACAGATCTAGTCAGCAAATCGCGAGACAAATCTAATGATGGGTAATTAGTGGGTAATTAATTAACAATTAACGGATGGTTACTGTAGCATCACTGTTATAAATCGTGGACTAAGTAGGCTCGTTAGATTCGTCTCGCGACATACACTCCATCCATGTAATGGATTATTTTTTTCGTCTACACTTAGTGCTTATGCATGGAAGATTTTCTTTGATGCGATGGGTGAAAAAAATTTAGAGGCTATCTAAACACGGCCCAATCAACCCCATTAATTAACTGTGTTGGGATTCTTGGGTGGGTAAGGGCGGCGGCCGTAGGGCCCTGATCTTTCTTTTCGACGTGTACATGTAGTAGGGTACAGCTAGTTGGTAAAACACGGAAGACTAGGCAACGGTATCCCCAGACGAGATGAGAAGAAAGGCAGTAGGTAGCAGCAAGTAGCACACGCTGCAGGATTCCTAGTCGGTCGCCATGATGGCTGGCCTTTCATGTCATCGGTCGATGCAGGGACGAAACGACACGGGAAGATCTCATCTGATCTCCGCGACTGCACGCACGTCAAACACGCCATTGAGACCACAGCATGACGACACGCCCACAAACAATATCATTGGGCTAGGGCGCTCTAGGATTAACAGATCTAGAGTGCCATTGGGCAGAAGAATTTTTCCTTTTTATCTCGTGAGAGAATAGTCCATGTACGCGAGTCATATCAGAAGATTAGAGATATCCATTTGGTCGGACGGTCGGTCGGAACCTGGATATGCTAAGCAATCTAGACTCAAGATACTAGGGAGATGCGTCGTCGGACATGCATAAACAAGACGTGCAAAAGCACGGGGCAATTCTAGCGAAGACTGAAGCCACCAATTAATCGTATCCTAATAGTTGCACAAGATATTCCCAGATGATCAATAGAGAATTGACCCCGCTACTTTCAGGGAGTATGCGTATCCAAGGGCTCACTGACAAATTCCAACAAGCTTAGACGCCTGTTGCCATGCATGGGATCGATTGCTTTGATGCCCGGGGCGAAATCCTACTGACCCTTGACCGCTTTCGTTTGCCCCTCGTCCCAGGGCCCAGACAACCTCACCCGCCCAATGAATGCAAGCAGCTCATGGTGCGGCCCCTGCCCGATTACCAATCGCGTCCCCTCTTGCTGCTCCAACTTGAAGCGCACCTGCCGTGCCATTCTGCCGGCCGCAGGCCACGCCGCCCCCCTGGACATTCAGCTGCGGACTTTCCAGACAGATAAACAGCTTCCTGAACTCAACTCATACATGATGATGCACTGTTAGCCATGAACCATCAAGTAATTACAGAAAATTGCATGCATCGTCAAAGAAACGAAGAGATGGAGATTAAAGAAACAGAGAGTAGCGTACAGGGCAGACTAGCACCAAAGGCGCGAAACAGGTCATGGACAAGCAATGAAAACAGCACAGTTGCTGCGCACTCAAAAGAACTAGCCTCTATCTTTATGCAAATGGGAGACAACTCAGATCAGCTTTCCCAAAATCCTCCTGTTTATAACGAAAACTCTAGGACACTCCCTTTCGTGGTATAATGGTTGATGGGCAACAACCTGATTGTAATGACACACCCTACAAATACTTTGCCATGGCAGCTGATCAGACACTTCAGTTACCCTACGTGGCGTTCTATCACCAAGAAAAACCCTACCATGTAAATTTCAGAGATCAGGTTACCAGAGTACCTAAACACAAGGATACAGATGCACCTACATTCCAAGATTCTCACCGGCTGTGGGTGCCAGTGCAATCCATTATCAACTCAAACCTTGCAACATGTAGCCAAGCCAGTAAGCCACGTTAAGATTTAGTTTCTTCTAGCTACCGGGCCAGAAGCCTGTATGATGGCATGTCCTCAATCCGCTGAAGATCTTCAACCAACAGCTCCCTTTCTAGCTGACGCCGTGTAGATTTCATGACCGTCTGCGTTTTAGTAGTACATACAGTCAGGTGTGCAAGAGTTTCCAAGACCCAATGTCTGGACTATTCAATCTACGGGTCTTTCATAAATAAGAGTTGCTATCTGAAGAATTTAAAGATTTATTAGAGGAAAAGGAACATACATTGAAGTCCATGTAAGTAGCATGCATGTCAAGCCATTGCTGATCCATCAGCTTGAAGGTTATGCAGTAGAGAATGTCAAAAGCTCGATCATTTTCTGAACAACAAAAGGTCAAAACATTGAATTAGTATCAGGAAGCGCCATAACTAGATCCTTCAGTTAGCTCACATTTTTTAGTGTTTTCTACCTCTGAGAAGTACAAGTGTAAACTAAAAGGTAGTACTACTAATTTACTATATTATGGCCTTAGACAATTGAGTGGAACTTAACAAATATGAACAATCAAAATGATTCAGGTCATAAGCAGAATTTGTTTAAATTGTGCATACTGATGTACTCTGTTCTTTCAACAAGAAAACAACCCAAGTCCAAACAACAGTTCAAGGACTAGTTGAGATGAAAAAAACTAGGGGTAAACAGCTCTCGTAGATTACGATCTCCATTCCGAAATAGATTGCTGAAATAAAGATTATACCTGAAAGAAGCTTTAGGAAAACTGCTCCGAACAATGACCTCGGTTTAACTGCACAAGAAGGACGTCAAAATTGAGTATCAATTAAAAATGTACTAAAAGATGGACTATTTATGAAATCCTAAATTCTGCAGGAACTATTATTATCTTGTAAACAGATGCCATATTTATTGCATATGAAACTTATGGTTGACAAACCTGCTTGGAGATCAAGCATCTGAATGAGCATGAATGTTATATTTACACCAGCTACAGCAAATGGATACTCCCAGATTGCACGGTCACCATTCTGCTTGCGAAGAAGCTCCTGAAAAGATTTCTGCACAGCAAAGTCAGTTAGAGCGACATGTGGTAATTATAAGTATCTGAGGTAACTATCTCAATGTCATGACATGATGGGCATTTCAATTCTAATAATCACACGTGTAAACAGATAGCATCCTATTCTGTTAAATGGATTTAAACTGTTTCAGTGTAGCCTACAGGATGTACTGGGACCTTGGAAATTTTAGACATTCATAGCCATAAAATAGCAGTATATGACACATTTTATTATTAACTCTGCAAATAATTATGTTCAGCAAACCATCTAGGTCCTGCTAGTTGTACTCTAATCAGATGTGCTGTAGACTGGAGTGCATCTGAGCCTCAAGCATTTAAAGCCACGTAATCATAACAGAAAAGCATGTGACAAGAGGATCACTGAAAACAATGATTTAGTTATTTACACTCACCGGATAGTTCCTAGCAAAGTACAACAGATTCTCCAAGGAGATGAAGCCTCCACCTCTGTAATGCCAACACACCAAACGATCATCCATCTCTATTCTCTAGGTCAACTAAAGGGTACTACTGATAAAACATGTAACAAGTAGCAAGTGGAACATACGAGAAAGATCAAATACCTAAAATCTGTTGATGGGTCTTTCCCTTGCCAACCCATCTCTTTCCATTGTTCTGATATTAGACCTCGAAGCTCGGTTCCAGGAAAAGAAGCACACCAAAGAGCCTGTAGTGCTTCCTAATAGGAGAAAAATTGAGATGACAGGTTAAGTAACTAGCTACACTTTCTCAGATTTCATCTGAAAGGACAAATGAACAGAACTAGAAAATAAAAAGGATGGTCTATATTGAGATATATAATTCCAGCAGGTTAAGTTTTAACTAACTAGGGAGAAGCAGCAGCAATATAACAACTGATCTTAACCTTAACCGTCTTTGAACACAAGGTTATCTATATCTATGTTTGCTCAGATCTGCAGAGATGCTAGATTTCTCAATTTTAGAGTCATGTTAAGCTTCATGGTCACTAGATGAACATCTCGCCTCATGTTCATCATCTTGTATCGAATAATTTGAATGTAAAATTGTGGGAACAATAGCCAACACCCACTTCACAAGAGAACCAGGAATTCCATAAGTACCATGAGATGAACCACATAAGAAAAGTTTTGCTGTTAAAAAGCAACCAAAACAAGTACCTGATGCTCTCTGTTTGAACTGTCATACTGAACTTCTATTCTGTTCTGTAACCTCTGTAAGCATTCTTCCTGAAACAGGAAAATGAGAATTAGTTTACAGTTTTACACATAAGAAACTTCACTATCCCACAGCATACAGTAAACTACAGCATTCGTGAATTTAAGAGAGCAAAAAATACTCATGCTCCGACTAGTGCTAAAGTTAATTAACAGAGCATAGTAAATTTAATGCAGACACCAGGAAGCAATGCGAGATCAGAGGAGGGTTCGAGGTTCATGGTGAATTGGGGGGTTTAAACAGTAAGAAATTTCAAATTTCATCGACAGGCTCGAGAACTTAGCCCCGCTAGAGTAAATTTGGGGATGAAGCCGAAGAGAAGTAAGCGAATCCCACCTGCCCTGGCGTCAAATCGAAGGAGAGGCGCGCATCGCTGTCCCTCCTCTGCGCGCAGACGCAGGAGAGCCCCCTCCCGATCCACGCCGTCGACCCCGTCACCACCTCCGCTGCAGCACCGGCGTACGGACAGCACAGAACCATGAGCACCATCACCGTGGCAGGAGCAGCAACAGCAACAGCCGGAAGAGCAAAAATAAAACAAACAAACGAATATCGAAATAGGGAGAGGCGAGGTGAGGCACCCGAAGAGGAGTGGTGGAAGGCGGCGGCGCGGTCGGAGCCGGAGAGCCGGCGTACGGCGACGAAGGAGCCGGCGCTCGCGTCCATCTTCGCCGCGGAACGGCGACCCCGCGCTGGCCTCCCGCACTTAACTCTCCCGCCCTCCCTGAGCTCCCTCCCACTCGTGCCCCTCTACGCGCGGCGATCCGCGCGGGGACGCATGGGGCGCGCAGCCGGCAGAGCCCCAACCGCGTGCGGGGCGGCCGGCGAGATCGCGGTTGGCCGGGCGGCGAGCGGATCCCGAGACGGCTGGAGAGGAACAGCGGAGCGGGGGGTAGGGGAGGAGCGTGGCCGGATTGGGCTCGGCTTCGCGGCGGCCTTGCCTCTTCCGTCCGTTGGTTAGTTGGTTGGCTTGGCTGGCTGGCTCCGCTACGCTTCCGTCTCTCTGGTTGGCCGCCGCGCCGCAGCTGCTCCGCTGCGGATAAATCAATAGGGAATGCCGTCTGCCCGTCTCCGTCCTTGCCTTTGCTTTGCTTTGCTTCCTCGATTCGCTTTTCTTTTTCTACACTTGATTTATTTTCCCCAAACTCCCTTTCTGATTCGTTTGGTTTGAGCCCTATATGTGCGTTTTATGTTACGATACCTTATTTATACGAGTTCGATCAGCGTGTTTTAGTGCTAATGTGGGTCGTTAAGGGAGGCATTTGCATGGTATTCTCAATTGCATTTTGGAGCGGGCAAAAGGGGCACAATCTGTATAGTTTAATACAGACCATACGTTATGTAAAGATGTACTAGTGTAGTGGGCTGTGGTTGTTAATCTGTTTCTGTTGAACCACCTCAGACCCAGATGGAGCTTCTGAAAAGATCAAGGGAAGCAGGCTGTGCTATCCGATTACTTGAGCCTGTCATTTTCTGAAGTCACCAATGATTTTCTTGTGTGTCTGCTTGTCCCGCTGACGCAGCTATCGCGGGGTGTATCAGGATAATCTGAGGCAGCAAGTTTGGTCCGGTGAGAGGTGACTAGCAGTTGAACACCCCTGATCAGTGGATCTGGACCGAACAGGTGCATCATACGCTGTCCACTGACCTAATCCCACCCAACCCATTTTCCTTCAATAGGCAGGGAATTCGTCGTCAGGCTAATCATATGCAGTTCAGGCTCGAGACTATACATGCTTAAACGCTTTATTCAATCTCTTTAATTAAAGTAATGCATTCATTCGTCGGCACCTTTTTCATAATTTACGAGCGAGGATTCGATTGGAGCGTACCACTACTTGGTAAGTTTGCTCATAATTCGTCGTCAGACAAAGAAGAAGCTTAAATCGTGTCGAAAACAAACCGGAGTCGGTCAGAACAAACAAGCCAGCGCCGTGCAAACCGATGCATGCACCGCGAGCAAGCTATGAGAGGAGACGGGGTCTTTCTTGGCCGTATTTTTCTGCAACTCGTGCTGCCAGCGAAAGACGACTATGAGCGAATCATCTATATACTACTCCGTAATTGTTTTGACTACACACGGACGAATAATTAATGCGGCAGCAGCAGCAGATACCCGGTAGTCCGGTACTACTACAACTCACAACTTCACAAGTCAGAGCAAACCGATTTGAGAGGAGATCCGGAGACGTACGGTGAGCCGTCGTAATCCCTCGACGGTTAGGCAGGCGGACGGAACCGGACCCCCAAGCCGGGAAAAGGATCGAATCGTGAACCGACGACACGGCCGCGCTGGGGCACCGCGTGCCCCCGCTTTCCGCGGCCGCCGGCTCCCCGTCGCGGGAGGCGGGAAAACGATGGGTCGCCACATGCGGGGGACGCGGATCGGAATGGTCGGTGTCGCGGCGCGCTACGCTGCTTCGGCTCCGTGTGAGACGAGATGAGAGCGAGGGGGCCGGGGGGGACGCAGCCTTTGTGTGAAGTCGCCGCGAGCCACCGGCGTGTCGGGCCGATGCCGGGGCCGCGCGCCCTCCCGGTCCCGGTGCACCGGAGCCCCGGAGGTACGTACGGTGGCCAGCAACCTGAGCAAGTTGGTCGCGCGCCAGATCGTAGTAGGGCGGGGCCACCGCGTCAGGTATGGGCGTTGCGGTTGGAACGGAACATCCGCATCCACGGCACTGTAGCAGTAACCTTTTCTGTCTAACACATGTGGGCATGGCATTATTATGTGCTAGTCAATTTTTTTTAAAAAAAAATATTATGTGCTAGGTGACGGTGCTTAATGATCCTATTACGTTAATTTATTTTTCTCGGAACGGTTGGTGAAAAAAAGGTGAGCATCATTAAGGAGTAAGTCGACATGATTAGATCCTGCGGGGGGTCATCATTTCAGGATTAAGTAGGATGATGAGAGCTTTACCGTGCTCGGCGGCTTAGCTTGGCGCCTCTTTTGATGGAGCATAGTATCGCACACGCTAGCTACTGTACTGTATGATCATGCATGGTTTAGATTAAGCTCTAAAGTGAGTAGATAGTGATCGATTAGCCTTAAAAAAGAAGTCAATTAATAGGATTTGTTTAGAGGACAAAAGGTTGAAAGGCAACGCAAATGATATATGCCGTCCTCTCGCTCTCACGCTCAATCAATCGTTGTTAGCCAGAAATATACACGTCCGGTCGAGTTGTTAGTGAACAAAAGCATTGCGCTAGCTAATAATTATTTTAGTGCCCAAGCATGCATCGGACTGATTGCTCTCTGAAAATTTTAATGCAAAGATGATCTTGGTGTAAAGCTGCACTGCCGACCCGAATAAAGAAATGGAACGAAAGTGCATTGCGGCATCAGTCATCACCGATCCTTTTCAAAAAACAAACCCATAGCTGAGCATGGAACCTCATTCCTATCAACACAGAGTGGCAAAGACGGGTATCCTTTTGTGCTCCGCTTGGTGCAATAGGAATCAGTTCTGTTTTTCCTTTTGAAAATGTGATCAAGTTCAGAATTCAGATCGTGCCTATCAGTGCACTATATGTATGTTTTCGCGTTATTGGTGTGCTTTGCACGTGCGCCTCACGTGACGTGATGCATTTCGGAGAAACCCAACGGGCCGAACCTAACTGTAACAGGTTGCTGTTTTCAGCGTAACTGTCGCTAGCTAACCTGTGCTAAAACTCCAATTCTACCGGAGAATTTCGTACGAGAGAAACGGTGGCGCTTCGATCTGTTCTGTGTGCCAAAGAGCTTTGTCCAAGAACGTTGTCCAAGTGTGCAGGGCGAGGCAAACAAGAACAAGACTGGCATTGTTAATTCGTAGACCTTGGCCACAGGTGTTGACCACCTAGATCCCGATTTTTAGAGCTAGCGCGCAACGTGTGTTCCGAAAGATTCTCGGTGCAAATCCATGACGGATCGGCCTAAATTATTGCCCCCGGCTGAGTCATCCAGGGCACAGGATCTGTTGGCAGCGCACATGCAGAGGCGGATGCCTACCTAGGTGTGGCCGCTGTGTGCGTGCAAGTGCAACGCACCACCGGCACGCCGTCGTCACTGTTCTCACTCACCAAGGCATGGGAGGGAACCCTTTCCATGTCACCGACGTATCACGAATTCGGGATTAGATGTTGGTGGCTGTGCTTCCATTTTCACAATTCTGTGCATGCTGGTAGCGTGTGGCAGTTACAGGGCAAGCAGTTGCAGTACTTCTTCCCCAGGCACGATGGGGATACTGAATCAGTGGAGTCGGGATCGATGAACCGTGTGTGTGCAGCCGTGCATCATGCCTCCGTTCCGAAACCTTCTATGCGGCGATCTCCAGGCCCCAGAGCATGTGTGCAAGCCAACGTAGTACAGACGACAGTACGGCGTGCAGCAAAGATAGGTGCATATGAACCTGAAACAGGTAAAGCGTTGCGAGATGCCAATCAGGAAGAGCGCCTAAATAAATCAGTGCATCATACTGTTGGGCAGGCCGCCGAAATCAACCGTGGTCCTGATCGATCCCTTTCGCTAAACAAACGTAGTAGTGGTGGCTCCTCGCCTCACCTAGCTGGAAAAAACCATGCCATCCTTCTCACCTGCGGCCCACAGAGGCGAATGTGCACATCCACTGATTCAGGATGAGAAAAGCACGCAGAAATCCACCGCCCAGGCCCCTGCCGCGCGCCGTTGACCAATCGTCAGTGCCCACCAGTATGGCGAGCCATGGCGGCCGCATACCCGCCGGCCGACGAACCACGTGGCTTGGAGAGAGGTTGCCAAACCTGCAACCGCAAAATTATAAGTAAAATTAAGTAATAGAGATATGTACAAACAAGGAAGCAGTCTGGTGGTAGACGACTTTAGAACTAAAGCCTTTGGTGTAGGGTTTGAGTCCCCATGGTGCCAATTTTATTTTGGTTTTGTTTGCACAATTTGCCAATTTCTTTTGGTTTTGTTTGCACAATTTGTGTCAGTATAAAAGCTTGGATGCTAAGCACCCTTTTTCTTCTCTTTTTTGCATTTTAACACACCCACCAGATACACCATGTACTTAGTAGATTGTACTGTGATGAATTTGTTAAAACACAACTATATTGAGTCTAATATCCATGGTTAGTTTCATATAATCGTCTACTTACCAATGCCCAATATTTTCATATAATTCGGACTATTGAGCTGATATATATAGTAAATTTATGCATATTTATTTGATGATTATATATATTTTTGTTGAATCATCACCTTTCATCGTTATATTTTTAATACAAATGAGTAGTAGTAAGTTCGTCATAGGTAGATTTTAGTTCTGGCTCTGCCGCTGCCAATCGTGGTCCCGTGCGAGTGCGAACGGAGCTCCGGACGGCGGCCGAAACGGCCATCGTTCGGCGAGAAGTACCACGACAGATGCAGGTCTCATGTCCACTGCCCAGGCGGCGTCAGGCAAGCTTCCGCCGCGTTGGCACTTGCGTTCAGCCATGGTCGAGGAGCAAGAGGTGCAGAGGAGCGTGCACGCCGACAAGCCAACGGCCCGCGGCTTTCTGGCATCGTATGCCTACATGGGCTTCCTGAGCTTGTGTTACTAATGTATTATGGGCTCTTGACAGAACGCGTACACAACAAGTGCTCCAGTGTTTTCTTTTGGCCCAGCAGAACTGGTGCGTCATATTTCAACCCACGAGAAAACCGGTCAGCCCGTAGCCCACCATCACAAATCATATGATGCTGAGAAAAGAGTAGGAGTTGTACTTCATCAGAATTTTACAATCAAATCCTCTTTCAGATCAACAATCCACATCAGAAATTGTGAGGTCAGTACAACACTGTAGGCATCAATATTCTTTTTTGATATACTCCTACGACGAGTTCCTCTATACATTTCCAATCGGTAAATGCATACAGCTCCTGTCCTGATATATATAGATACATATATATCAAACTAAATACAGAAAGAATTGGAAAAGGAGAAGGCAAATACAAATGGAAGATGAAGCAAGCACGGGTGGAAACACTGCAACCCGTTATCGTTTCACATAAAAACTACAGCGAAAAGAAGAAAAAGAATAACAGTGGAGACTAAAAATAGAAAGATGGGTCATCGTAACGTCGATCCGAACATTGATCCTCTAGTCTGCATCTTAAGCAGTGGCCGATGGGGAAGAGAAGATGAGGCTCATCAGGAGTCCGACCAGAACACCTATTAGGCCAGCGAACGCAGCGAACGTCAAGGAGAAACCCGTGTCGCCTTTGCGGCTCCGACGCCTCCGGAGCACATCCTGAAACAACATTGTTGTTCTGCCAAGTTATAAAAATTCGAAACAACAAAGCAACGGAGTGCATGTGCCGCCATACTATTTGCTGAATTGGTGCTTCATATTCGAGAAATCATGTAACCCATGTAACCCTTCCCAAGTTCCCAGATTTCCACAAGTTTATCGAACAAACTATAATCAGGGTAACCACTTTGATTTTCATGAGTTGTGTCCCCAAAGTTCCTCGATTTCAAGTGGAAAGTAATGAAAATGTCAGAAATAAACATTGTGTGCTTTGCAGATGGTACCTCATTCTGGCCCCTTTCAGGTCATCCATCCTTAAAAGAGGGGAAAAAAGAAGAAAAGAACTTAAGCGATTCCTTGAATCCGTCAGCAGGTTAATTGACACTAAGGTCCAAACTATGTCATCGGTGCCTTGGATTTGTTCTTTCAAATTCCAGTCTATCCTTTATTTTCCCTCCTTTTCAGGAACGTTTGAGTATAAAACAGTTTAGATTTAGCTTCTGATTCACAGAAACATTTGTTTTATACTTTTCTTAGTACCCATACACAGAAAATTAACCATCTGAAGACCGAAATATAAGTTTTCTGTATTTTGCGTTTGTAGATAAATTTTTATCTCAAGCTATATCTAAGAAATGTAAATGTTCTGCATTTTTTAAGGAAGCAAATGTTCTTTATTTAGTATTTTTGAATTCAGAATATGCCAACCCCATGGGCTAACTATTTATTCTGCATTTTCCTCAATTGTCGGCCTTTTTCAGCACAACCAATTATTTTGTTTCGTATTGAAGTTTTCATTAACGCAACAAAGTTCAAATTGCTCCCAAAAAAGAAAGAAGGGACAACGTCCAAATGCAAATTAACAAATATGATCAAGTAAAATATGGGAACAGAATGAAAATTAAGAAGTTTGATAAACTATACCAATTCACGCTGCATTTGCTGATTTTGCTGAAGCATGCTATCTCTTTCGTCCTTCAGACGCTGAATTGTCTGGATCTGAATAAGATAAAAGGAGCAACCAAGAGATGATGAAAAGGTGTCCAAAAGGATCTTGTGTCATTCATAAAGTACATGATTCATGTTACAGTAAGAGTATTAATGAAGAGCTATGCTTGGCCCAAAAGGATGTTTTGTCATACATAAAGTACATGATTTGCATTACAGTAAGAATATTCATGCGTTCAGTTGGAACTTAGAATACGTCCAGCAGATTAAAAAGAGCTATTCTTGTCAAAATGGCAATATTAAGAAAAATGGATCCAAACTCTGGTCCATAGCATAGTTAACAAGTGGTTAAAGCAACATATCCATGGGCTTCTGGGCATCCTCCCTCCCGCAATTATGACCACTCAATTATAGGTACCTTTCCCCATGATCAACTTTATGATCTTTCAACTGTCATATCATATTATCATGTTGCTCCAACATCCTCCTAATCCTCAGAGTTTCCATTCTTCCATATGATCAATACTAGTATGGCATTGTTCACGTCGGTTCCTTAAGCTGCGTTACTTGGGTCTCACTTCGCTAGAACGCGCCATTGCGCGACAGCGATCAAGCCTACGGTGGCTACACGAGGGTGATGCTAACACAAAGCTTTTCCATCTGCATGCTAATCATCGCCGAAGGAAAAACCATATCGTGTCACTTGAGGTCGCAGGTTCCACGGTCGTTGGGGAGGACGAAAAGGCAGACGCGGCTTTCGAATACTTTGATGCAATCCTAGGAGCCAGCCATGAGCGTTCTTGTGCTCTGGACTTTGCGACCCTAGGATTGCCCAACATTGATCTTTCCGAGCTTAGCTACCCTTTTACAGAGGCCGAGATTTGGGATGTAATTAAAAACCTCCCGATGGATAAAGCCCCCGGCCCGGATGGATTCACTGGTCGCTTTTACAGGTTCACTTGGTCGATCATCAAGCATGACATAATTAGAGCATTCGATGCAATTGCCGCAATGGACTGTCGCAGCTTTCACCTAGTCAATGAAGCACTGCTAACGCTGTTGCCAAAGAAGGACGATCCGCGCTGCTTGAATGACTACAGACCGATCAGCCTAATTCACAGTTTTGGCAAAATCGTTTCCAAAGTCCTAGCCAACCGATTTGCCCCACATCTACACACGCTAGTCTCCCCAAACCAGAGTGCTTTTATCAAGGGTCGACAAATTCAGGATAACTTCAGATATGCGCAGGGGGTGGCAAAGGCTTTGGCAAGAAAGAGACAACCAAGGATTCTTTTAAGATAGATCTGGCCAAAGCTTTTGACTCGGTGAACTGGGTTTTCCTACTGGAACTTTTAACGGCGGTGGGGTGCCCGAGGAGGTGGACAAATTGGATCTCGGTTCTGTTGTCCACAGCTAGTACCAAGGTCCTCTTGAATGGGACCCCCGGTCGTAGGATTTGCCATGGTCGCGGTTTGAGACAAGGAGACCCGCTCTCTCCGATGCTGTTTGTTTTAGTGATGGAATGCTTTAACGCAATAATTAACAAAGCCGAGGAAAGAGCATTATTCCTGCCGCTTGGTCACCCCAGGATAAAATACAGGGTCTCCTTATATGCTGACGATGTGATTGCATTTTTATCACCGATCGAGCTAGATCTTATCGCCATCCGGGAAATTCTTCGTCTATTCGAATCTGCATCCGGTCTCTCGGCGAACTACGCCAAAAGCCAAGTATATCCCATACGCTGCTTAGAGGAGCACAAAGACTTAGTCCGACAAATTCTGAATTGCCAAATTGGAGACTTCCCTTGTACCTATCTCGGGGTCCCACTTTCACCGCACAGACTACCTAAAGCGGCTATGCAGCCGCTGGTCGATAAGGTCGCAGCGCGCTTACCTGCCTGGAAGGGTCGCATGCTCAATCGCAGTGGTCGTCTTACACTGGTTAAATCCACACTCTCCGCTATCCCTGTTCACATTTCGATGGCTATTGCCATAGCGCCATGGGCCATTAAGACTATTGACACATTGATGCGCGGCTTCCTATGGTGCGGTACCGAGGTAGTTTCGGGAGGAAAATGTGCGGTCGCTTGGACGAATGTGTGCTGTCCCACAGAGTACGGAGGATTGGGCATACCCAACTTACAATTAATGGGGGTGGCACTAAGGCTACGTTGGATGTGGCTGTCCAGAGTGGATAGCCGAGCATGGCAAGGACTGCACTTCTCCGCAGACCGATTGGCGGAGGCACTTTTTCATGCTTCAGTTTCAGTACAGGCCGGTAATGGTGAGGTCGCTTTATTCTGGTCGGATAAATGGGTTAATGGACGCTCCATCCGCTCTTTGGCACCAAACCTATGGGCTGCTGTGCCCATACGTATTAGACGAACCCGCACAGTACGGGAAGGCCTAACCAACAGGGCGTGGGTACGAGATGTTAAACATGCGCTCACAGTACAAGTAGTTCTACAGTACCTCCAGATCTGGTCCCTGCTAAGGGAATGGCAGCTATCTGAGGACCCGGACAGATTCATTTGGCGATGGACCAGTTCGGGGGAGTTCACCTCTGCCTCAGCATACCGAGCTTTTTTCCTAGGACGGGAGGAAACGCTGGGTGCCAAATGGCTTTGGAAGGTACAAGCTCCGGGTCGCTGCCGCTTTTTCGGCTGGTTAGCTCTGCTTGGTCGCTGCTGGACTTCGAACAGACTAAAGCGTCACGGACTCAAGGAGCACGATGAGTGCGCGCTTTGTGCGCAAGAGGTCGAGACTATTAATCACCTTTTGATTGGATGTGTAACAAGCAGGGAGACTTGGTTCCGGGTGCTCAGCGCCCTTCGTTTGCAAATGTTCACTCCACAGTTGGAACCCACACTTGCGGAATGGTGGCTACGTGCCCGCAAACGCATACCAAAGGATTTGCGCAAGGGATTTGACTCCTTAGTATGGTTGGTCGCATGGTCGCTATGGTTGGAACGAAACCGAAGGGTCCACGACCAGTGTTATCCTAAACGCTAAACGGTAAACAGTCGGTCACCCACCGTTTAGCTCATTATACGGACTAAGCAGCCAATTAAACGGCCATTAAACGGGCTAAACGGATGATTAAACGGACACAGTTAGGCACTGTGTAGCGTTTAAACGGTGTGTAAACAGGCTAAACGGCCGTTTAGGCGAACAGTGTCCACGACCGATCCGCCCTGATGCCGGTCGCTCTGGCGCAAAGAATACTGGAGGAAGCGAGAACGTGGGCCCGGGCAGGTTTCGAAGGGATTGCAGGGCTCCTCGAGGCGAGAAGAAGTTGACGGCAGCTACGGTTCAATTCTTGTAGTTTTGGCTTGGTAGTTAGTTTTCCTCCTTTGTTTGTGGTGGTGACCTTTTCTCTCTTCAGGCTGTTTTCTTACCCCAAGAGTGGGGATGTAACCTAACTTTGTCTTTTTTTTCTCTCTCTCCGCTTAATGAAATAACGTGCTATGCACGTTCTCAAAAAAAAAAAAAAAATACTAGTATGGCATTACCCCAATATGGCTTATGCAAGAATGGCATGCATTTAAGAGACTAGGCGAAAGGAAATCTGAATGCTGTGTCTGTAGAGTATTAGCAATTCTCTCACTGGAGAGTCAATGTGTAAAGAAACATGCAGTTCCTGTGCCGCACAACGTTACAAAGTCATAAAAAAGTCTATAAGCATGTCAAATTCAACTATTCCAGTTGGCTTTACCGTCCATTCTCTGAATTTATCACAGAAAACTCTCAACTAACATGTATATTTATGGTCGAGTTTTAAAGTAAAAATGACAGGTATTTTTGGATAAAGTGCGTTACCTCTTCAATGCTTGCGTTCTTCAGCATCTGAAAAGTACAGTGTAAACATGTGATCCACAGTAAGAATTTTAACTGGATGTTTATAAGTGAATCGTAAATTTCATACATATTGCAATAATACTGCCATAATCCTACCGTCAGATCATCAGACGCTGCTTTGAAGCTCCTGCTTCCTAAAGATGAAGCACTAGAGTCATCTGAGCCTCCACTAGGTAATGTGTAAACAACCCTAAGCTTCATTTCCTCGATTACCTTTTCAGGTTCCTTGTTGAACTGCACACATACAACAAGATGGCACATGGCTATGGATATCATTTCTCTGTTAGTCATAATGTAACGCTAAACCTTACAAATTAGTCATTTTGCAATTTCTTCTCACTGTGTCAGGTGGTATCTCATCCATGTCGGTACTGGCAGCCACCTTGGTGCTCTGAATCAAGAATTTATCCTTGCATTGCATATCTGGTGGGTACTCTTTCTGTGCCTGGAGTGTAACTATACCACCAAATATGATGGCAGGCACAGATACAAGAAACATCAAAAACTAAACGAGGAATCTTAACAGAACAATGGAGAAGCAAGTGTTTACTCGTTATTGTGCAAGAATCCCATGGCTGGACGATGCTCGCGTTCGGCCGGACAAAATACTTCCTCGGTGAAGTCGTCTTGACCTGAAGAAAATTTGGACAAATTTGATCAAACCTGGTTCTTTTTCACCAGACAAAACGTGGAAATTCTGAGGCCAACATCACGAAAAAGGAAATCCATGGACCTTGAATGCGACGTGGTGCTCGCTGTTGTTCACCACCTTCAGATTGCAATAGCACGGCTTGTCGAGCTCAACTGCGCACAAGAATTTAACGCGGATGAGAACCGCAGAAGTATAACCAATCGCAATGTGAACAAAAAATTTCAAGAGCTCCGCAGAACTTACACAAGAAGGTGAGTTCCTCGGGGTAAACCGAGATCAGCGTTCCGCCGCCACCCATTGCAACCACCTGATCGAACACGCAGGAAAGAAGCCGCGGGATGAATAAATTGCCGCATTAAAAGCGGGATTAGATTAATTTCTGTTCGTTTGGAGCGGAACCCAAACCTCTCTCTCCAACAACTGAGTGCAAGCAAAACAAACTAAAAAAGGCAGCGATTCGGAGGAGAAATGGGGAGGGGATGAAGCCAGGGGGCGGAGGAGCGAGAGAAGCCAATGGGTTTGCTTTGCTTTTCTTGGCTCCCCGGCGACATTGACGGGGCAGCACTCACTTCTTGGGCCCGTGGCACTGTGGCAGTTCTCTTTCTTTTTTATTTTTTTTAGCAAACAGCACTGTTCTTTTTTCTTCTTTATTGGTGGTTGGTGATTTACATTACTTTATTCAGAGTGCTGTTTCCAGGACTGGAAAGGCATGGCTTCTGGCAGTTTTTATTAATCACTTTCAATTTTGATAGCAGGTCATTTACTGTCTTAAGCACATCTGAGGTGCTCTGACGAAGATAATCTATCAACAAGTATATTTGGAGACTATTTAGTGCAATTAATAAATCATCGCGAGAACTCGTAAGTTCTAAAAGTAGGGAGATCGTGCTGTTGTCGAGGTACTTGCAGTGCCACAAATATTTGCATTTATTCTCTTAAATCCCCATACGGTACAAAAAGGGGAGTACCAAAAATAAAGATCTGAAGAATATTCTTGTCTGATTGAAGTATTAAACAAACATTAGCAATTTTTCTCTTTATTCTCGGCAAACCGTTGGGCATACGTGACCTGTACTCTACTTGTGGTAGGAACTCATACAATTTTTAATGCATACCAGACGAGGTGCTCAATCATTTTCGCCATTGCCAGACATGGAACAATCTACTCACAAAGAATATTATGGCATGTAGGTTCCAGTTGTTGCTTTAAAAAAATGAGCTAAACTTAAAACTGAAATGTTGGTGCTATCAAGTAGTAGTAGACTAGAATTCAAGATAGATTCGAGAAAATGATTGATCCTTCTGTACAAAAACACGGCAATAACGCATGAGCAAACAAAAACTTATGCTATAAGTCTTTCATAAACTGGTGGGAGTAATGAATGTGATTGAGGGTTCGACAAACCCGTCTTGTCCAGCAAATAACTCCATCCGCAATTTATCAGGACTCAGCATCTCAACTACTTATCCATAACCATCTCAACTACTAATCCATTTTCCTCAACAAAAAGAAAACAAAAAAACTACTAATCCATAAAAAATGCAGTCATTTCCAATAACACCCCTTTCTATTTAGGATAGCAACAACATACGTATCAGATTACAGTTATACATGTGCTTGAGAACCCAGGATCCTCATAAAAGGATGAGATTAACTTCATAATAAGGTCCTAGTACAAATTTTGTACACTGAGGGCAACAGAGACATTGCACTGCAAGCCAAAACATGCTATAAAGCTGTAGATATTACACATTTGGTACCCAGGGATTACAGTGAAATGCACTGATTTGGACAGGGATGTGAAAATTTGTTTGCTAAGAGAAATCAAAATGGTGGAGGTAGAAGCTGTTTTGGGTCGTCATATCTGATTTTATTTGAAGGTTGAAAAGCGGGGAAGCTTGTGTTTCAGGTAGTACAACTTTGCTCGCCTCACTTTCTTGTGCCTGATTACTGTGATCTCCTTGATCCTGGGTGAATACCTGCAATAAGATATGTAGGCGAAGTTAAAAAATAATGTTGCAATAAGAAGATAAAAAAAATGTTCAAGTAGAAGTAAAAACAACATGTTAAAGTCATGGCATTTAACTGGTTTTTGTCAATCTTCTGGTATAAAACCGAGTGATAATGTACATTGAGTAGAATGCATTACAATGTACGAACATTTAAAAAAAAATTGCAGCACCACTACGAACTTGTAAGCTAACCGAGTATAAAGCCAGCTTATATAAAAGTATACTAAGCATCCCAAATTTCAAATTATCAGTACTCCAGTAGTCTGGTAGCTGTTTTAACATACAGAATGGCAGGTACATTATTTTTTTTCCTGTACGAAAAAAGAACTACCTAACATTTTGCAGTAGTGTCACTATGCAACATTAAGCTAATTATCTGCACAGCGCAGAAAAATGACATAAAGAAACTTACACTGGGAAGGTAATCTCAACTCCTACACCAGCAATGATCCTTCTGACACGGATTGTGGTGTGAACACCAGCTTTGTGCTTTGCGATGATTATGCCCTTAAAGAGTGACAATCTCCTCTTGTTGGGCCGTTGCTGCAACAAGAGTGCTTCAGATATCAACAACCATACAATGAGGAATAGCCCAAGCATACACTGGAAATTTTTACCATCCTAAGCTCAATGATGTCGCCAGGCCTCAGATCTGGTACGGTCTTCACCTTCTCAGCCTCCTCAATGAACTGCTTGTTCAGGATCTACAACGCCACATAATTCAAAGAAATAGTACCAAACATGTCAAGCTTCATGAGGTCATAATGGACTGTACAAATAAAACAAGTGAACAGCCAGGGATTGTGCACAAATTGTCAAAGCACCAAATTTCCCACCATGTGCCTGTGTTAATGAAACCGTGCAAGAACGACAAAGAATCAAAGCTCACGAAAGACATTGGACTCGGCGCTGACTTCTCTGCAGTGCCAAGTCCTTCAGGAAAGGACTACATGTGCTGAGTGTTTGCGTAAACAGTGAGAAAACCACTTCCCCCATTACTAATTCCAATGCGTGGCTACTTTAGAGACTATGCTACGATGCGGTGAAGAAGAACACAAACAAGTCCCAAACACTCGTCATAGAGAACTAGAATTCTGAATGCAAAGAGATGTTACTCTTCGATGGCCTGATGAATGTCCTCTTTTATAGTAATTTGCAGCCTACATTTTCACATTATAAATACTCCAATTTCGTATGCTACATAACTAATAATAAGGCCTTCGAAGGAGTGCTCACCCCGATGATTTCGCCGAACTTAATCTTCGGCTTGCTCGGCGGCGGCGGCGGTTCCTCTTCCTCGGCCACCGCCACTGCGACAGCCCCCTCGGCCTCCCCCTCCTCAGCTGAGGCAGTCACAGGCTCGGCCTCAGCCTCAGGCTCCGGTTCCCCGGCTTCGGCGCTGGCGTCCGCGCGGGCGACCAGGTGGGTGGTCCGGCGAGGGGAAGCGCACAGGGAGAGCCGGCGGAACGAAGAGGCCACGGAGACGACCTGCGGCGGCGGAGAGCGGTTGGAGATGAAGGCGTGGGGAAGCACGACGCCGGAGACGGCGGCAGTGGCGGAGGCGGCGGCCATTTGGACGGAGGGAGGACGGGGGAAAGGCGTCGCCCCGGCGGGAGGATTGGGGAAGGAACGCTATCCGCCTATCTCTTTGTGGGAGGGGCTGTGACGCTGCACGCGGGCCCCAACCTCTATCCAGGAGTCCGAGCGATCTGAGCCGTTAGTCCATGTCCAGGACTCTAGGTGGTGAGTGAGTAACTGGAATTTAACAATTCCCGGCTCCTTAAAAACACTTCCCCACTTTAAAGTCTAAACAAAATTACTGTCCAAACTACAACCTATCAAAAGCAAACTTTACAAATAACAATCAAAATGTAAATAACTTTACCAATACATTTATTCGAATCTTCTACCTTTAATACAACGATGTGATGCTCTTCTGCGTATTCGAGAAAGAAAGAAAAAGAATTTTTCCAGTACACTGCAATATCCTGAGGATTTTTCTACTTTCATTATTTAAGGGTAAAACATTTTTCTGCATTTGTTCTAGTTCCCCTTTTTAATTCTCAGCACCTGTACTGCGGGCTATGTGTATTCAATGGAGTCAGATGATGACTTTCTCAAATTCCACTACAAGTTCATCCATTTCAAAACATTACCTAAGCAACCATGACGTTGAAAATTACTACCATTGCAACCACGAGAATCGCGCCGTTAGGCGGTTCATGGTCTTGATCGTGAGCATCTCAACTTTTTTTTTTCTTTGATCTCAAGTATCTCCCTAACTTGAAAGGATAGTTGATGTTCGGGCCAAACTGTTGTGCAGAAGATATGAGAGGATGCGGTTAGGGCTTTGCAGTAGATGAATCCAAGTATCGACGAACTGAAGCTTGGAACCGGTGGATCCTTCTTTTTTCTATCTTTTCCATGAACCAACTAAGATTCCGACTAAAAGAAAAAAGATCATACATGGGTGGTGGGTCCAAAAATGCATGTACATATGTATCATTCTTGTTCTCATTTTGATGTGCTCCCTTCGTTCCTAAATAAATATAAGTCATTTCAACTTACTTAGAGAGTCAAACTTTTTCAACTTTGACTAAATTTATATAATAAAGTACTAACATGTATGATATTAAATAAATATCATTAGATTCTTTGCTTAGATATATTTTGATAGTATACCTATTCGGTATCATAAATTTTTAAAGTCATCTCTATGATTTTGGTCAACGATAAAATAGTTTGACTCTTAGAATGTCAAAATGAATTATATTTTGGAACGAGTACTCTATGTTATCATAATGAGCGCGTGCATAATATGTTTATTATATCTTTATCATGTGAGAAAAGAAAGCTGTTGAATGAACAAATGCAGAAGATGGGAGGCAAAATGGAGCCGAACGCAAAGTCCAAACTGGCACAAAATTCCTTTTGCAGGCGCCAGACAGTCGTGTCAAGCCCAGAACCAACTGGGGCGCGTGTCGTGCGCCTAGACCCGTCGTCTCCCCGCCACGTCCTCCTCTTCCAGTCTTCCTTCCCCTCCCTTCCGCCTCTTCCCCACGGGCCAGCCACGGCCCCACCGGCCAGCCACGACCCCTCCGGACCTCCCCCTCCCCTGCCCTCGCGACCTCCAACCGCAACCGCCGCCGATGACGAAGCCGCCGCCGCCGCCGGCGATGCATTCCCTGGAGCGGCGGCCGCGCCTCTCCGATGCCCCCCTGGGCCTCCGCGCCCTGCCCTCCCTCTCCTACAACACCCACCGCGCCCTCGTCCTGGGCCTCACCTTCCTCGCGTACGCGCTCTACCACGCCTCCCGCAAGCCCCCTAGCATCGTCAAGCGGGAGCTCGCCCGGTCGTGGCCGCCCTTCGCGGACCCGGCGCTCCTCGGCGCCACCGACGTGGCCTTCCTCACCTCCTACTCCGTCGGCATGTTCGTCGCGGGCCACCTCGGCGACCGCCTCGACCTCCGCCGCTTCCTCGCCTCCGGGATGGTCGCCGGCGGCGCCGCCGTCGCGCTCTTCGGGGCCGGGTACTTCCTCGCCCTCCACTCCCTCGCGTTCTACGTCGCCGCCCAGGTCATCGCCGGCCTGCTCCAGTCCACCGGCTGGCCCTCTGTCGTCGCCATTGTCGGCAACTGGTTCTCAGGCCGGAGGCGCGGCCTCATCATGGGGATATGGAACGCGCACACCTCCGTCGGGAACATCGCTGGATCGCTCGTCGCCGCCGCCATGCTCGGGTACGGGTGGGGATGGTCGTTCGTGGTCCCCGGTGGGCTCATCGCGCTCGGCGGCGCTCTTGTGTTCTTCTTCCTCGCTCCTTACCCCCAATGCGTGGGCTTCGGCCCGGCGCCGATCGAGCCAGTGGTTAGTGAGGAGAGCACGGATGGGGAGGATAGCAGCGGCAGCAGCAGCGCGGCCGGCGGTGGCACTGGGAAGGACAGCAGGGATGCCGTGGGGATTTTGAAGGCCCTCGCCATCCCCGGCGTGGTCATCTTCGCGCTCTGCCTCTTCTTCGCCAAGCTGGTTGCCTACACGTTCCTATACTGGCTCCCCTTCTACTTGAGCCAGACTCGTAAGCACGATAACTTATCTTCTTCTTTTCAGTTGATTGGAATTGGTCACAGGGTTGCACATTATCAAGTTAGATTGGCGTGAATCGTTAACTTCCTGCTCTGCATTTGGTTAACATGTTCTTTTATGAAAGTGAGTCTTCATTATTGTAATCAACAAATTCTGAGTAGCATTTTAGTGTAGTGATTTTGATCGAATTATGCAGTAGCAAGCAAGGGTATTATGCTTGGCATTATTGCAGGTGTGCTGTGTGCAGGAGATAACACATACTAAAAAGCAAAAGGTGGTAGCAATTTACGTTCTGCTAGTTAACCAGTTTATCCTTACCTTGTTGCTCTGTTTATCTGAGTACAACTCTTTCAGTCTTTCCTTGTCAAATACAACAGTATTTCGAATACTGCCTACTGTTGTCTCAGATTACTTGCCTCTTGTCACTTCTTTCCTGGCATTATCGATCCTATCCACGATTTCTGAACTTTTAGCTGTTTCATCTTGTTATGATTCGAATCATCCTTCATATATGGATTCTATTTATAACTTATGACCTTTTTTTTCTCTTTTTTTTTTGCAGCTATTGGAGGCGAGCACATGTCAGCTGCATCTGCTGGATATCTATCTGTTTTGTTTGATGTAGGTGGAATCATTGGTGGAGTTCTTGCTGGTTTTATATCTGATCAGCTCAATGCTAGGGCCACAACTGCCGCCATCTTCATGTACTTGGCAATTCCATCTCTTTTCCTCTTTCATGCATATGGCAGTATTTCAAAGGCGACAAACATTGGCTTGATGATGATCAGTGGCCTATTTGTTAATGGACCCTATGCTCTGATAACAACTGCAGTTTCTGCTGATCTTGGCACCCACAAGTCTCTCAAAGGAGATTCTCGTGCGCTGGCCACGGTAACTGCAATTATAGATGGGACGGGTTCGCTTGGTGCTGCATTAGGTCCATTTCTTACCGGATTCATTTCGAGAAAGGGATGGGATTCTGTGTTTGTAATGCTTGCACTTTGTGCATTTGTCGCTGCCGTGTTGTTGTCGAGTCTCGTGAAAACAGAAATTCGTCAGATCATCCTGAGGTGGAGAAATCATTCAAATAACACGCGGAATGGAAATGCAGGTAAAGGTGCTAGAGCTAGCGTTGCATATGTCCCTTACTTTCTTGATATGCTTTGCTGATATTCTCCTTTCTATGTCTCGTAGACCCTGGCGCTCAGCCACTTTTAGTGGAGGAAAGTTGATGGCAAGACTGCTTTCGGTGCTGCTCTAGTGTGAGACAGTTTTGTATCATTGTTGTAATGTAAGTAAAGAATGTGGTCTTTATGGATAAAAAAACAAATCATACCCTAGATGGGGAAACAATTTCTGTCTCTGGTGCTTACGATCTGAGCAGACAAACACGATTGGGATTGGGATAGCATCTGTTGTGGGTTTTGTCAAATGATGGTCCATTCACAGTAGATTTTTTGGATGATACATTCTCTGTTGTAGATTGTAAGAATATGTCTTTTCGCATATCAAGATGTGATCTTCATCAGGGTCTAGATGAACATATGTATATGGAGATAGAACAATGACTCGACAGTCTGGAAATACAGACGAAGACTCTGTGCGCTATGTCAAATGATGTTTGCATTTTATTTGATGCTGGTATTCGTGTGAAGGCTTGTCGACCTGTGCTGTTGTTTGGAGAACTACAGAGATGTTGATTCTGGAATGCATGCTTGCTGTTGTACCGCTGGACGTGACCTGTGCTGCTGTTTGGAGAACTACGGAGATGTTGATTCTGGAATGCAGTTGAGCAGAGCTAGTGAGCTACACCCTGCTGGCTGCTGCAATGCAGCAACTACTTTCCGTGGAAAAAAAAGGGGGTAAAACTCCGAATGCGCCAATTCGGCATGGGCGATTGGAGAGTAGGCCGGCCCGAGAGCTCAGGCTGGCCGAAACTGCAAGTGAGAGATGCATTCAGAGTTGCTAGCCCGTGGGCCGTCGTAGTAAAGCCGAAGGCCTAGCTGGCCGTGTCTTCGGGCTAATTTGGAGCCCACCAGCAGCCATGCTCTCATTCATCAAGCGTGCATTCAGCCTCTTAGCGTGATCCATCTCTCTGCCATACGCACAAGCTGCATGACTCACAGACTGAACCGTGGCGATTGCTCTGCTCATGGATTTGAACGTTGGACAGTTAGAGGAGGGCATATGTATATACTCCCTCCGGTTTAGTAAAAGAAGTCGTTTAGCACAGCGACACGGTCTCAAAATACAACTTTGACTTCTTATTTCTATAAAGATATTTATTAAAAACTAACATATGTATACTTTTATGAAAGTATTTTGCAAGACAAATCTATTCATGTAGTTTTCACATTTTGACTCAAATCTTGTCCAAAACGACTTCCTTTACCGAACCGGAGGGAGTATATAACCTAAATATTAATGCTCGGTTGGACGACGAGAGCAAATGAATCTGTTCGTCCGTTCGTATCTTGATGTTTGATGAGATACTAGATGGAACTGCTAAGGGCACGTAGTACAACGCAGCGCCGGCTGCCGTCGACTTGCGTCGAGGCGAGTGAAATCGTCCGAGGTGGCGAGCATTCAATGAAGAAAGAGAGTTGCCCGGCGTCTTGTTCAACTACGGCAGGCGCGTATGCTCCGAGAGCAGCTGACGACTCCTCGCGCCTGCTGTACACGTCGTTGCCGGTCGGCGACAGCTGCGCGGATCCGGTGCGCGCGCACGGTTTTGCAACTAATGCGTGCCATATGAAACCGATGCATACGTACGTGCTGCATGTATTCCATTGTGAATGAAGTTGGCTGCATATATTCCGTGAAGCTGAAGTGTTGGCTGCATACCGTGTGAAACTGATACATGCGTGCATGTTTGCATGTATAAATATCACTGACTGGTGATGAAGTATTGTGATACCTCTCTTCCATTTTCTAGTCGAGCATAGTGATCATTCCGGGCGGTGGTGATCGTGCTCTGCCTGATGGTGATCAAGCTCTCCCTGGTGAAGACCGGCCTGGAGCCTCAAGATCTGGGCCATGATGCTACTGGCGATGATCTCCCTCTAGGTGATGATGCTGAACTGTAAGAAATTGATCCATCAGAGCTATATACACTTGATGATTTCCTTGTCGAAGATAAAATACTAAAAGCTTTTCGAAAGAAGATTGGCGATAAATTAAAGGCTAATATTGAAGGAGCATCTTCTGAATCACCAAGTCGTCGTCAGCACTGGCGGAGCTAGGTGTAGATGAAACCCCTTCATGGAGGAAATTAACACTGCTTTGGTCTTGTGCTGAGCAGTCCAACACTTAGCCACTGGAGCTCATGATGGTTGTGAAAGCACTGCAGTGAAAGCTTTTTTTAATTGCCCCTCCTCCGTTTCAAGTCACGCTCCGCCACTGGTCGTCAGCGTCAAATTGGTCAAAGTACTTTCGCATCTTCGGGACCACGATTCTCTTCGATTCAGGCTTGTCTTCTACTCCATACCCTTGGCTCTAGCAGCACTGTTGCCATTTTTTAAGGCGGAGTCAAACTTAATACACAGTCTTTTAATATACACTTTGATCTTTTATTTTTGTTCTCATATTATATTATTTATTATTATAAATTTATGATAATTAGAAACTATATGTCATTAAAAATCTAACCATTTCAAATTTGCAATATAGAAGTTAAAAATTGCTAGCAAAATAAATGGTCAAAGATCATAAAGTTTGAATCTTGATACGTGTGCGTAAAAAGGGCGGCCTTTGGTGCGGTGGTAGAGCTTCACCGTCTATGACTGAAAGGTCTAGGGTTCAAGTCTCAGCCTCTGCACATTTATGTGCGGGAAAGGTTGCGCGCTAAACAATCTGCCCCTAGACCCCGCATAGTGCGGGAGCTTACGGCACTGGGTATGTCTTGATATGTGTGCGCACCCTGTAAACATAAACGGAGGGAGTAGCATCTTAGTTTTAGTGCCGGAACACCTTCAAGGTTAAAGGCGTAGCATTAAGTCCAAATGTAGCCATGATAGTTGCATAGGTTCTTAATTGCACACGACAGTCGCCGTTCAACAGATTGATGGCGAATGGCTATGAATTTAGCTTTGACAGCAGAATCACGTAGTAATGTAACTTGTTTTCCCTATAACTGGATTATGCATTTTCTATTCAAAAAGCTAATAAGCAGTTTTTACACAGTGAAATTGGGTACTTGAAATATTGTGAGCAAATGTTGTTTGCAGGTAATAGAGAAAACTTTAGTGCTTTACCACTGCAAATGGCCTATCAGTGGGCACTATACATGTCACCATTGAGCAGAGGTACACCGCCAGCCCTGCTGTTTCCATTTCTCACGGAACCATGTTACAGAAAAATCACAAGTGAAATAGTTTTAAAAAAATGAGACGGAAGGGTTTAGCTCGATGAACTGCCTCTCGTCGGGTCACACCAGAAGACTCGTAACTAGCTTGTGATTTGAGGGTGCCAATGCCAACCTGCCTGACCGAGGGTGTTCTTCCTTCTACGATCATACCACCGTACCGGTTGTCTTCACGCCATTTGGCCAGCGGGTCCAGCAGTCATGCGTATGAACTTTCCCTGCGCGGGCCTGCTTCATGATCCTCACACCGATCGATGTGCTGGCAAGTCACAAACCTCACCGCGCTCAGAACGTGAACGTGCTGCACCTGCATTGCACACTTAGCTTGGTCCATCTACCATACGCACTGGCTGTATGACCCAGAAACTGATTGGCGATTGCGTGAAACCTGAATACTATTTGAATATACTAGAGAAGTGTGTATATATAAATATTGGTTCTGAGTTCTCTGCGACAAATAAAAGGTTCGAAGTTTACTGTCCTCATCGATAGCAAATGAATTACATTAGTTTATCCGCGTCTGATGTTTTTATGAGATATTGGATGGAACCTACCAAGCTGTCTAGTGAGCACTGGTCACTCTGTCTGTAGCAGCCTCTACGTCAAGAGCTTCACTAATTTGCATCTATGTCAAGAGCGTCACCAATTTGCATTAGATCACCTAGGCAAAGTTCAGCGACTATACAGTGGCCATTGCAGGAGAGGGTTCTTTGGTTGCAATTAGTACATCTGCAGCCAAAACCGTCCCCTACTTTCGTACCCAGTATCGTGTGCTTGTTGTTATCATGCGCATGTATGAACAGCTGATCAGTAAGGACCTTCAGCTAGCTTTAATTCGATATGTGAACTTGCTCGGAATTCATATAAACAATTGACACACTATCTACCTTTTTTTTATAATGGAAATGTTCCGGCCTCTATCACAAAGCGTACACATTCTTTCAATTATTACATCATCCCAGCTTCAATCGCTGGATTAAATAGGGAAACCGACAAAGCAAAATTAAGCCTGACAAAGTCTATTATTATGCTTCCATCCATGATTAGCAAACATCTCTAAGGCTACCATCTTCAAAGACCTGCTCGCTTTCAATAATAGTTCCTTTGTCTTCTCTTCATGCTGCAACATTGACCAAAATCGCAGCCAGTAGGTCCCCTGGAAATAGCCTGCATAAAAGACGAATGTTTAACGTTATCAAAGATAATATCATTTCGACAACGCCATATTGCCCAACATAGAGCCAACACTATCTACCTATAACTACTTCTGGAGTTGCGGAGGCCGGATGATCCTTAATCTAAAAAAATCTACCTGTAACTTTCCAGTTGAGCAAAAATTGAAATTTTTTAGGATAATTCTTTATTTGTTACTCTTTTCTGGGATCCATAATTCACTGAGACAATGAGTAGCACATGAACTTCGTTAAGATTCAGTTGCACACTAGGAAACGTTGAATTTTGACCATTAATTGACGATGAGAAGAATGAGTAGCACATGAACTTCGTTAAGATTCAGTTGCACACTAGGAAATGTTTCTGCACCTCGCAAAAAAAAAGTTTCTGCAGACGATGAGAAGAATGAGAAGCAATAAACTGCGTTTTGTCGGATCACACCACGAGACTGGATAACTGATTTGGGGGTGCCGGTCTGCCTGATCGACTTGCCGATCGATTAACACCGCACGCTGAGGTCTTTACGATGTAGCCATCGACTGCCTTGCTCATCGAACAGTCATGCGTTACGACTGTACGAGCCTTCCAGCCGCGGTCCTTCACGATTCTCACGCCGATGTATTAGGCAAGTCACAAGCCACACCACGCACTCATCGTCAATGCGTGCTTCTTCAACCCTACAGCCCGCATGATTTCCCATTTTAGACGACCAAGATGGGGAGTATAAATGTCTGTGCTCGTTCCTCTGCGATCAGAGAAGACCGAACTCTGTTTCAATTCGCCAATACCAAACATGCTCGCTCTGGTGAGACAGAGTTGATGGGATATTAGATGAAACTGATAGGGATAAACACCATGTTGAATAGTTGAGCAGGCATCGAACTGAGTGGCCGCTCGTTGTGCTGATCACTATCTACACGATCAACCTCCTACTTTTCAGTTGTTTAGAGGTCATACGAGCATCAGAGGCTCTGCATCTACAAACTCAAAGCGTGCAACCATATCAGATATGGTCCTCAGCAAGCGAAGATGGCCTGCCGATCAATCGTGCGCCACATCACGTGCAATTCTTTGGTTGGGTGCTATGACTGCTATCCAAGAAGGCATACAGTACAGATCAAGTATCCTGAAGGAATCCATAGTCAACAGAGATCAGTGCGCCCTCTGATCGGAACACCAGGCACATGTTGGCTCACAAGTTTACACCTTTTGGTGACACTAGCAGAGAGTGTGACATGTGTTTTAAAAATCTAACACTTAAGAAATTTAAATATTTATAAAATTCTTTTAACCAAATGTCGGTGTTTGGAACTACCGTCTAGTAAATTTAGTGGATTGTCCGTTTGGCTCGGATGGTTTGCAAGGCGGACACAAAAAGGTATAGTGGTTTAATCAAGTGCCCTACGTCCAGCCCGTGGCTACTCATGTTGGTTGCAGGAGTTTGGAGTAGGGGTTACAAACGGAAACGGAAGATAGAGAGAGAGGTCTCAAATCTCATGTGCGAATGAGCGTGTGAATGTGTGACAGTGTGAGTTTGGAATAGGGGTTACAAACGGACGATAAAGGGAGAGCTCCCAAATCTCATGTGTGAATGAGCGTGTGAATGTGTGAATAGTGTGAGTGTGGTTGCGATTTGGCGATGTATCGGTGCCCTATGCAGGAGGCCGTCTCTCTCCTTTATAGACCAAGGGTAGAGGACTTGCGTTACGAGCTCCAAGCAGCCAAATCCGGCGGCGGGGTGCAGTGGTGAGACTCCACCAAGCTATGGTGCATCACCATGACTCCATCAACTACTGATCAGTGCATCTCCACCAAGCTATGGTACATCTCCATCAACTACTGATCGGTGCTTGTTGCTTGAACTTCCGGCAGTGCCGCCAAGACGAACCGTCGGCCGAACATAACGCTAAACACACGCATTGAGGGCGCCCCCACGTCCACTATGGGAAAACCTGTAGATGTCGAGTGTCCAATGTTTGCCGATTGTTTTTTTCAGGACACTCGGCAAACAAGCCCTTTGCCGAGTGACAAAAAAAGACACTCGGCAAACAAAAAAACACTCGGCAAAGAAACACTTTTTCGAGTGTTACAAAATACACTCGACAAAGATGGATGTTTGCCGAGTGTATTTCTTTGGCACTCGGCAAAGCGCTTCTTTGCCGAGTGTTTTTTTCTAGCACTAGGCAAAGATGAGAGGTTTTTAAGTTCTAAAATGTAAATGAAGTCTAAAAATCATGAGATTTGGCATGATCTAATGGTATCATACGTAAATGCCGTGATAAAAGGTTGAGAATATTTCGCACATTTTGTGATAACGATATTATAAGAGTAAATTGCACCCACTATACAAGAACTTGCATAGCTGTATCACTTTGGTCTAATAAGTTGCAAAACATGCAAAGAGATGCATGAACTTGTGCCATGTGTGCATATACGGTCATATGTATGCCATCAAGCGTATTTTGCCACTGTGGCAGCCCACGTGTACTAATGTAAATACTATTTCTAAGTTCTTTTCTATTACGTTGATGCTTGTCATTTCAAAAATAGGTAAAAATACTACATTAATTTTGTTAATGATAGGGAAAGTGCATGATTTTTTTTGAAAACATATTATGTGCAAATCCAAAATAATTTTAATTCCAAGTCATATACTTGCTCTGTAAGTATTGGTTGTGTTTTCCATAAATATTGGATTAGTATCTACTTTGGGATCTGCACTATTTTGACATCTAGCCAATTCAAGGTTATTTATTAATTTCTCATTTGTATTAAGCAACCAACTCATGTCATCAGCATAAGTTTTTCCTTGCATGTTATAATCGGTGCTTTTTATCTGTAGCAAGCAAACCCTTAACTGTATGTGACGCGGTACATGTTTTTAATACCTCAGTGCCTTAAAAGATCACAAAATTTATTTCACTCTCTAAAATATATCAAATTTGACATATCTTAAATTAATACTAATCGGATGTTACATAGATATTATTGTTATGTTCTCCAACATTAATTTTGTATACTGCCGCCGTCCTCCTCTCTTAGGAACATCAACTTTGTATTTTTGGACCTTCACACCATCACAAAATATGCTTAGTAGCGTACCTATGACCGTACATGCACACTTTTGACAAGTTCATGAACCTGTTTGTTCGTTTTGCAACTTGTTAGACCAAAATGAAACAACCATATAAGTTGTTGTATGGTGGATGCAATTTACTCTATTTATAAAATCGAAACATCTAACAAGAAGTATATGTGTAATTGTATATTTGTATGTGAGAGAGTTAGTAGATGTATTTTTCTAATACAAACTTTTTTTATATAATCTCATATGAAAAAAGACTTATACCAAAGTTGTACATCTCGACAATATTTAAAACTTTGTAATTGACAATTTGAGATTGTTTAATACCTCAAAATATTATTATAATAATCTAATTTGAAATTTTGAATTTTAAAAAGTTCAAAAGACCTATCAAAGTTGTAGGTCTTCAATATATGTAAAAGTTTGTAGTTCAAAAATTTTGTATTTAAGATTGTTTAGTACTTTAAAAAATCATTATAAACAATCCGATTTCAAATTTTAAAATTTTACATAATTCAAATGACCTCGGATGTAAATATGTTCTATATCAAAGTTGTATGTCTCAAAGAGATGTAAAATTTTGTAGTTTAAAACTTTTTAATTTAAAATTGTTTAGCCATTTAAAATTTGGTTATAAGCATATAGGAAAAACACAAATGCCACGTCATTGACCCACAACTACAAAATCCTGGCTTCCTGTTGGTCCAAAGGCTAGCATACAGATTCCTCCCTCCCACTCTTTCTTCTGCACACTGGTCCCCCTTTCTTATTCTTCTGTCTCCTATATCTCTCTCATCTCTCCCATCCCTCTCCAGGCGGCCGCGGCGCGGCCTCGGGCCCCTGGAGGCGCGCGGCGAGGAGGCGCCTCCTCCGCGGGGCTCGGCAGGACGGCCGTCTGGCGGGCCCCCGGCGGTGCGTGGCGAGATGGCCGGTCGGCATGGCTCAGCGGGACGACACAGGCAGGCGGGACTCGACGGCAGCAGGCAGGCGGGAGCAGCGGCGGCGCGAGCAAGCGGGAGCAGCGGTGGCGCGGCGCTGCTTGGGCGGCGGCGCGGGTGAGCGCGCAGCTGGCCCAGCGGCCTGGAGCAGCGAGCGGCGTGGCGGCGGGTGTGGTTGCGGCGGGCGGCGTGGTGGTGGCAGCGGTGGCGTGGTGGTGGTGGCGGCGGCGCCAGAGGATCACGGCCGAGCGGCTGTTTTTTTTATATATTTTTCAAAAACGTTTGCCGATTGTAAGATTTAACACTCGGCAAAACCTTCGCCGAGTGCGCGATAGAAGACACTCGACAAAGACGGCCTTCGTCGAGTCTTTTGTTGCCGAGTGCACAATGCCAGAGTGTAACACTCGGCAACATCTTTGCCGAGTGTCTTGTGGCCTTCGCCGAGTGTGGTGGGCACTCGGCATACCGCCGGTCTCCCGTAGAAACTACATGCTGATACTAACTTCGGCATGATTGTCTCGGGCGTGTTCATCGTGTGGATCCAGCAGAACGTCAGCTGGGGCCTCGGCTTCGGCATCGCCATGGCTTGGAAGGTTAGCCTTTGTGCCCCCTTCGACGTCGGCCTCCTCTACAAGGTGCACGACAAGATCGACCAACCCAGGATCGCGTACACCGACGACTTCAGGTTCCTCAACAAGGCGGTTGTGGTCACGGCATGTGCCTGCGGCACGTGTTGAAAGAAACTACTAATAAGAAGTTTTTATATTTATAAAAATTTAGTAAACGGTGATGGTATTTTAAAAAAATCTTAATAAACAAGAATTTTACTTTAAGTAACCCACATATGGATTTATCCAACATAAACCACACAATGTCACAGCCAAACATCTTAGAAACTTTCTACAATTTGAAGACAATCAATGTGTTCCAATCATGTACTTTAGACTAAATTTATAGAGGTGATAAATAATCCAATATTTTAAAAAAATGGGAAGCCAAATACGCATCTATAATATGAATTTGAAACAACTGCAGCATCAATAATTGGCTCTATCTATTAAGCCTTGATTTTCTTTGAATTTGGAACAATTGCAACATCAACAATTTGTTCTATCTATTAAGCCTTGATTTTCTTTGAATTTGAAACAACTGCAACATCAACAATTTGCTCTATCTATTAAGCCTTGATTTTCTTTCTTTGCAACATGTGAACTTTTCAGAGCAGATAACAATTACTCTTACGGTACTTAACATCTAACATGATTCAACCAATGACTAAATTGACCTAATTTTCTTAGGAGAGCAATCAGACCACCACACTATTTTGTAATTTAAGACTGGGCTGCTGCCAGTGCGGCTTACCCATCAAAGGATCCAAGAAATTTACAGCTTTGTGCAGAGCATGACGGGCAATCTTCTTAAGAACTAGGTGATTCCCCGGCTGCGGGATTTGAAAGAGTTTTCGATAAACAATGAATCATTGTGGTTATTTAGTTGCTCGTAAAAATAGTGCACTTGTAGAAATTACCCTGAGAGCCATATAAGCTATCTCTTGATGAAAATCATAAACTTTTATGTTACTTTTGAATGGATAAGACATACATCTAATGAGTAGAAAATGTGCACCAAGTTGGTAGAGGCCAGATTTTTTTCCATTATTCGATAAATTATGAACCATTGTGCTTGTTTAGTTGCTCATAAAAATAGTGCACTTGTATAGATTACCCTGAGAGCCATATGAGCTATCTCTCGATGAAAATCATAAACTTTTATGTCACTTTTGATTGGATAAGACATACATCTAATGTGTAGAAAATGTGCACCAAGTTGGTAGAGGCCAGGATTTTTTTTCATTATTTAAAAAATATTATTTCTAATTTCTATGTTATTGCTTTCACACCCACTTTTAGTGCTTGCTAAAAATCATATCACGATGGAGCACGTGTATTTGTATTACAATGTCAACTAACTATGCAAGCAAGGTAAAAATCAATTTAGTTCCCATCAGCCAATTTCAAACTTTATAACTTTCCGATAAGCTAATTTTCAAATTTAAATTTACGTTTCAGAATTCAAGATGATATGCACCACATGAGAGATATATCAATTAATGCATCTTAGTGTGGTTTTAGTGCATCTTAGTGGGGTGATGATGTGGCTTCATGAGAGATGAGAGAAATCTTTAGTGGAGACCAATTATATAAGTTATATAGAAGATGATGTGCACCACATGAGAGATATATCAATTAATGCATCTTAGTGGGGTTTTAGTGCATCTTAGTGGGGTGATGATGTGGCTTCATGAGAGATGAGAGAAATCTTTAGTGAGTACCAATTATATAAGTTATATAGATACTAACAAACGAACAAATAATTTGTCAAAGCTCAAAAAATCATGCATCCATTTAGGCAGTCCACCGATTTTACCACAATTCTATGTAAAGGTGACCATGCAAAGACTTGAGGAGGATATGCTATTTATTACCCAAAACTTGTCATACAGTACTCCATCTATTCCAACAAATATAATATAATTGCATTGTAGAAATTTCAAATGCAACATTGAAGTTTTTCAGCAGGCCGTAGGGCACGGGTGTCGTCGGTCAGGGTGATCTGCGTGGGCTTCACCTCCTTTACGATGCCTCCCAGCAGCTTAACTCTATACCGTCAAACAGATGCATGCAACGCACACAAGATTAGCCCTGCCTGAAATCACACTTAAGTTAATCTGCATTTTGCGAAAACAGTATACTACATTATTTCAGAGTGTCACTTGTGTACCTTTGAGAGGTGATTCATCGCGTACTGACGCAGCCCAACATCGAACGATGACAAGATCTCGTTTGCCTGAAAAGAAACAGATCATGAACGACGATGACAAGAGTTCCTTCAGACCATCGCCGCATGACCAGCTTGTCGTAGGGTGATCTTGAAGTGGTACGGCCGCAGGCCCGCAGACGACGCTGGGTGCAGCCTGGCGGGGTAGGTGGCGATGCCCCTGCTGCTCATCGGCGGCGGCGTCTGGAGGAGGTGGCCGCCGGCGCACACGCTCCTGCCCGCGAGGCCAGGTAACGCGATAGAAGAGTCATGACGAAACATCTCTTTCTGTTTCTTAGGCTACATGCAACACACAAAAATAGCTTTCCAAAAAAACACACAAAAATACACTATAGAGTTTTTTAGGCTACATGCAAGACAAAAAAATAAGAGATGTGAAATTAGTTTCACCAGATGAAACTCTATATCTCAAAGAAACCGGGCCTCGTATCTCTAATTTGCTTTTCAATGCATAATATTCACCAACAAGGGGGTACCAATTTGTGCAGCTGTTCTCAATTATGGCAATTGCAACGATTTTTTTTTTCATTTCGGTGATTCTGACGCAGACCAAACAACCAACCCGTGCTCCACTGAGGGCAGCCACAGTGTGGGGCACCTCCTCTTTTAATAAAGTCTGACACGTCCGGTTGTTCATGTTTCTCTCACTCCAGCGTACCAGAACCGGGTGAACATGGCAAAGTGGACCCCACAACTGTGAAATATCTGCTCTTCTTCTTGCCCGTCCGTTTCTTCCCGCGGAGATTGCGATGCGTGTTCTTCCTTCCCTTCCGATCTATTCACCAATCTTCTCCCTCACCATCTCCACCCGTCCATGATAATAGCCAAATGCTTCTCCTCCCTAGCAGAAGGGATCCTAGGCGACTGGGGCGAGCAGAAGAAGTCGCAGGCGATTGGGATGCTCTGTTCGAGCAGATCGGGAGGGAACCCGATCCACAAGGAGGGTGGAGCGGCAAGTCGTCGTCGCGGTCGTGATGTGTTTCCTGTCGTTGCCGGAAACGTCGTGGGATGTGTTCGCACACAGCCGCAAGGGATCCAGTTTCTTGGCACCTGCGCGTCCGGATCCAAGCCTCAGGTTAGCCCTGTCACATGCCCCTGTGCGGCTGTGCTGTAGCATGAATGGATTTGTCAAGCTCTTTGCAGCGCGAGCAACTGGATTTCTGACAGGAGGTATTGAATCCCGTATGCAATTTGCCTAGCGTATTCTCATTATTTATTTTCATTTCTAAATGGCCCATAGGGCAAGCAGGAAGGATGGTACGTCTTGACCAAGGGAATAAGGGATTTGTCGTGAAACATATATATATGATAAATTATTGATTGCTTCTCACTAGTCACTAGATTGGCAAACAGATTTTACATTGCTTCTCATTGCTAGCTAGTACCGGAGCAGTAGAAGAAGGTTACAACTAAAATGGTTCCAAATGGTAAACCATGAACATTATTAATTTAGTAGTACAAATTAAACTAAGCTGCTTCACCCCCAAATCTTTGCCATATGTGCTCCACCAAGTCAGCCTTGAGTTGGTGGTGCTTTTCCCTATCACGAATTGCATTATTTGCTTCAAGTACCCTGGAGAATTCATGAATTGGCCCATGACTGAACCCAACCAAAGGTTCAGACCTTCCCTGTTCATAGTGCTGGTCTTCGTCATGTATGTTATACTCCTCGTTGTTATTGTACCGCACAACATAGGAATCCCTCTCATCTTGTACTATCATGTTGTGCAATATAATACATGCATACATAATGTCTGCAAGTGTTTCCTGGTTCCAAAAACGCACTGGGCCTCGCAATATTGCAAACCGAGCTTGCAGAACTCCAAATGCTCGTTCGACATCTTTTCTTGCTGCTTCTTGCTTTTTTGCAAATAACTTATGTTTCTCACTATAAGGCAATAGGATCGTATTGACAAAGGATGCCCATTCAGGATAAATGCCATCAGCTAGATAGTATCCCATATTGTACTGATTGCCATTCACTGTGAACTGAACCTTTGGAGCATTTCCTTGTAATGTACTTGTGAATAATGGTGACTGGTTCAAGACATTAAGGCCATCTCTAGTGAGGAAGGAAAAGCGACTCATGGTCCTCCGTGGCATGAGCATGAGTCGATTCAACTGCTGGAGTATAACGAGTCATGAAAGAGAGAGAAGAGTCGACTCAAGATTTTGCACCGGATCATAGCAAATAGAAAAAGAATATGGCCAATCAACACCCCTGCTCCCGGCATCTTTTGTCACTTTCGATCACTGTTTGTGGGTCCATACAGCTGCAGAACAATGAATCGGCTCACACCAAAATGAATCTCAGCATACTTGGCCTAATATTTCTGACATGAGTCGATTCACCGCTAAAGATGCCCTAAGGTCATTGTTTGCACCAGGAACTCCAAAAAATGCATGCCATATCCATAAGTCATGTGAGGCAACGGCTTCAAGCATGATTGTTGGTACTTTATAATCACCCCGAGTGTACAAGCCTTTCCAAGCGACTGGGCATTTTTCCCAATGCCAATGCATACAATCAAGACTACCTAGCATTCCAGGAAAGCCACGCACTTCAGCTACGCGTAATAACCTTCTAGTGTCTTCTTCATTGGGCTTTCTAAGATATTCTGTACCAAAATTCTCTCTAATGCCTTTAACAAATTCAGTCAAGCACTCTATGGTGGTGGTTTCAGCAATGCGCAAACCTTCATCTAATAAATCTGCTGGGGTACCATAGGCTAACATTCGCATAGCTGCAGTGCACTTAAGTAGAGGTGAAAAACCAAGCTTGCCAAAGGCATCTCTCCTTTGGCGAAAATATGGAGACCACTCACCAAGGGTATGTACAATATGCTCAAACAAATGCCTTTTCATCCTGTACCTCCGCCGGAACTGCTAATACATGCTACATTGTTACATAGGGGCACAACTTGGATACAGACTAATTGACACTTGTCTACTTCTCTAGGTGCCAATACAACTAATACTACATTGCATTCTCTAAGTGCTAATGCTGACTAGTACTGCTAATACATGCTACATTGTTACACAGGGCCCAACTAATTGGCACTTCTCTACTTCTCATCACTGAGTTTCCTTTGTAAAAAATTAAGTGCGATCTCGTGGCGTTGCAATTGTACATCGCTGAACCCTGTGGTGTCAACCGCTGTCATCTCCAGGTACTTGTTCAAGAGATCAACATTTGCTCTCCTTTCTGTAGCTTCTGCTGCTTTTGCCATTGCCGCTGCTTTCACTTGTGTTGCTTCATGATACAATTTCATCTTCTCAGTTTTAAGGCTTTCCAAAGTCATATCTGATGAGTGCTTCTTCTCTTTGCCTTTTAGTCTAGCCTTTGCTTGCTTGTGCCCTTCTGGTCGAGGCTCCTTGCTTGGGCTGGTTGCCTCCTGGCTTTCTTGGTTGGAAGAAGATGTGTAAGCCCCTGACGCTGTATTTTTCAATCTCTTGTTTGTGGCCATCACTTGGTTCTCTTTTCTTTTTGCCCATTTCTGTTCGTCCTTCACTGCTCTCCACCAGTAATCCAAAGTGAATGGTTTATTACCTTCTGATTCCCCTTTGTACACAGCATGTGCATTAGCCATAACTTGGTCATCAGACTCTCCACTAGCACGCCTTCTCATCATTCTAATCCAACACCGTTGAAGTGTGCTACAAGCTTGTTGGTCTTTGTCCAGTGAGTTTTGCATTGTGCAACTTTTCTTTTTTGATCTTCTGTTACATTGCTATTGAATTCTGCCACTATGTTTTTCCAGAAATTCTCACCTCTCTGCGAATTCCCCTTGATTGAATCTTTGGAATGATGTAGCCATGAACTAATTAGCTTCAGATTCTCTTCTTCAGTCCAATTCATACGCCCTCCTTTCTTTTCTTCAGCATCACTATTATCACTCCAGTCTTGGTTACTGAAATCTACATTTGTTTGTGGTGCTGCAGACATTGGAGAGGCTGGACTTGAGCTGCCAGCAGCAAAGAAAAAGGGCATGGACTCAACTGGCGATGAAGACCGAACACCTTCAACTGCAGCTCCTCTTCCAAACCCTCTATTGGGAGAAAGATTGTAGCTGCCTTCATATGGACCGCCTATATTGAAATGGTTGAAAGGTGGTTGGAAGCCGTAAGGATTGAAAGGGTTGAAATTTGGAGGAAACTGGGGCTGGAATTGTTGGCTGAACTGAGATGGAAAGTTGGTGGTAAACTGTGATGGTGGGTGCCTCGGGGTGGATTGACTGCTTGTATTTGGTTGCTGTGAAGGTGAGGAGTTTGAAAGATTGAAGCCATGCGTATGATCCATGGTAGTTTTTGCTGTGTTGTGTTTGAGATGGTATGGTGAAATGTAAAGGCCGACTGCTATTTGTAGAAGCAGAAGCAGTCGTGTGCAACGGCTACTTCAACCAACGGTCATGTATTAAATGAGCTTCACTGTACATTTTTCTGTAGAATAACAATATTTTACTCTTGGCATGAGATCCAGCACCTCTTCTAAGCTTTTTACCCTGGCAACTCTCCACTCCAACGTTTAGTCAGGGTGCTAGCGCAGAAAGATTCCCTTGGCACCCAACACTGGAGCTGCCCTGATGCGGTGATGCCTCTTCCTCCTGCAGAGTCCTTGTGGAATTCACTTTTGAATTCCTCCAAAGTCTAATCCTTGGTAAGTTGAAAGCGAGGGCCACACCAATAAAACAAGTCAAACCACCTTAAAACGTTCCCACATCAGCCATCTCAATCGACACGCGCCAAGAGACTCAAGCTAAGCATTCAGCAATGGCGAGCTCACCGTGCTTGAGCCGTCTCCTCCTCCTCTCCGAGCTACGCATCGCGATCCTCGCGCTGCTGCTACTGCTGCTGCCGGTCAGCCATGCGCGCGTGTGCCCGCCGTGCGGCTCGACGGCCGTGCCGTACCCGCTCAGCACCGCGGCTGGCTGCGGCGACCCGGCGTACAAGGTCCGGTGCGCCGCCAACTCGTCAGCGCTATTCTTCGACGCGCTCAACGGCACCTCGTACCCGATTACCTCCATCTCCGCCGCGTCGCAGCGCCTGGTGCTCTCGCCGGCGCCGTTCGTGTCGCCGGGCAGCTGCGTCTCCGAGGGCGCGCCGGCCGCGCGCGGGGTGCAGCTGAACGCGTCGCTGCCCTTCAACGTGAGCTCGTCCAACACCGTCATGCTGCTCAACTGCACGCAGGCGCTCCTGCAGTCGCCGCTCAACTGCTCCTCGAACTCGCTCTGCCACGTCTACGCCAGCGCAACGGGATCCACGGCGTCGGCCTGCGCGCCGCTGCCGCTCTGCTGCACGTTCGTGGCAGGGGGGTCCTCGACGTCGTACAACATCCGGGTGTCGCCGCAGTTCTGCAGCGCGTACCGGAGCTTCGTGGGGCTCGACCCGACGCAGCCGCCGGCGACGTGGGGAAGCCGGCTCGGCCTGGAGCTGCAGTGGGCGACGCCCCGGGAGCCGCTCTGCCGGACGCAGGACGACTGCGAGGACGGCGCCAACGCCACCTGCGCCGATGACCCGATCGCGCCCTCCGGCGCCGGCACGGCCCGGCGCTGCTTCTGCGTGTCCGGGCTCACGTGGAATCCGCTCGCCGGCGCGTGCCAGCAGAGTATGTTTGTTTCTGTCCTGCGCTCTGCATCTGAAGTGGTACTCTGTCTCCATCTAAATCCAAATGGTTGTTTGATTTGATGCAGATCCTTCGGATTGCCAGAGCACCGGGAACTGTGGGGGATCCAACCACGCTCCTCTCATTGCGGGTAATCGCTTCTTGATCTCCGGCTCAATTGTTAGCTGTCTAGTCTAGGAGTATTAAATTATTGCTTGATGTTTGGTGTTCCTTCCATTGAATTTTCTTGTTACGCGATGATGACTTGTGAGTTGTGACTAGTCACGAAGCATTGCGAACTCCGAGTGCCATTTCATGTCGACTACGGTACAGATAGATAGTAGCTGCTAATTCGATAAACATTCCAGAGTACCATTTGTCAAGCTTTTCTTTTGACTGATCAAAGTTCAGACGACAAGTACTCTGTATTCAAATGGAATGAAGGGAAAGTAGTTGCACGTCAACCTCAATCTGGGCCCCTTGTCGCGCCCAATGGACTGGTCAACTTTGGGGGCTAGCCTTTGGAAGGGAGATAGATGCCTTTGACCCATTGCTCCTGAATGCCGTGCCGACTACGGGAGTAGTATATCTCTGATCCAGATAAAGCCCTGTTTAGCTCCAGAAAAACGTTTTCTTTTAATAAAAAGTTATTCATCTATAAAACTGTGTCAGTTTATTTCTATCTCTATGCGTCCTTCTTCCACAGAAACAGTACTTTCTCGTACTTTTCATCCATTTTTCTCGATCTAAACACTTCCTGACTAGCAGAGGTTTATGCTGTTTTGGGACAAAACATTTAAGGGCACAATACTAAGAGGTGTTTAGATGTGTAAAGTAAAGTTTTTGAAATGAAATCTTTCACATTTGAAGTATTAAATATAGATTAATCACAAAACTAACTACAGATTTCGTCCGTAAATCGCGAGACGATGTATTAAGCCTAACTAATCCATCATTAGCACATGTTACTGTAGCATTATTGTAGCGATTTATTGTCTAATGACGGCCTAATTAGGCTCAAAAGATTTGTCTCGTAATTTATAGACAATCTATGATATGCGATTATTTTTACTACATTTAATATGCCATATATGTATCCAAACATTGATGTGATTCACGTGTAAAATTTTTGACAAGTACTAAGGCTAGTCTCAGTGGGAGTGTCATGAGCATTAAATATCATGCCACATCAGCAAATTTGCTGACATGACAGAGTCATTTATGAATAGAGAGAAGGAGGAGTACCATGGAATGAGAGAAGGATGTCATCACCATGACACTCTACTGGCACGGTTCTCAATTTTTCAATCTTGTCAACCGTGTACGACACACCCACTGAGACTGGCCTAAGCACCCATAAGCCATGTTTGGCTGATATTGTAACGTTTTCTACACGTGGTCCCCACTCCCATACCGCACTATGCCATGCTGAGTGGTATCTTGATTCTTGCCACATTTTTTGAGTAATTTTGTTTTGATGCCTGAGGTTCATGCCGCAAGAAAATTGCCCCTTTTGATGTGATATATGAACCATACTGATGTTAAATTCATAAAACCTTTCAACTTGTAGCGTGACAAATGTATGGCGTTTCATAGTAGGAATGGGCTGGCCATCATTCAAGAACCCCAATCCAATCGAATTTGGTTCTTTCGTTTCAATCGAGTTGGTTTGAAACTTGATGATTTGTACTGCAATGCAGGGCTGGTGTGTGGCCTTGGCGGCGCTCTGCTTCTTGCCGCCGCGGGGCTGTTCGCCTACCGGCGGCAGCGGCGGATCCGTCTCGCCCGCGAGAGGTTGGCCAAGGAGCGCGAGGAGATCCTGAACGCCAACAACACGAGCGGGCGCACTGCCAAGAACTTCTCCGGGCGCGAGCTGAAGCGCGCCACTGGCAACTTCTCCCGTGACAACCTCCTGGGCGCCGGCGGCTACGGCGAGGTCTACAAGGGCGTGCTCGGCGACGGCACCGTGGTCGCCGTCAAGTGCGCCAAGCTCGGCAACACCAAGTCCACGGACCAGGTCCTGAACGAGGTGCGCGTGCTGTCGCAGGTCAACCACCGCAGCCTCGTGCGGCTGCTCGGCTGCTGCGTCGACCTGGAGCAGCCGCTCATGGTGTACGAGTTCATCCCCAACGGCACGCTCGCCGACCACCTCTACGGCAGCGCCGCCAAGAGCCTGCCGCCGCTCCCGTGGCGCCAGCGCCTGGCCATCGCGCGCCAGACGGCGGAGGGCATCGCGTACCTGCACTTCGCGGCCGTGCCGCCCATCTACCACCGCGACATCAAGTCCAGCAACATCCTCCTCGACGAGAGGCTCGACGGCAAGGTCTCCGACTTCGGGCTGTCCCGGCTGGCGGAGCCGGGGCTGAGCCACGTCTCCACGTGCGCGCAGGGCACGCTGGGGTACCTGGACCCGGAGTACTACCGCAACTACCAGCTCACGGACAAGAGCGACGTGTACAGCTTCGGCGTCGTGCTGCTCGAGCTGCTCACGTCGAAGCGCGCCATCGACTTCGGCCGTGGCGCCGACGACGTCAACCTCGCCGTGCACGTGCAGCGAGCCGCGGACGAGGAGCGGCTCATGGATGTCGTGGACCCGGGGATGAAGGAGGGCGCCACGCAGCTCGAGCTCGACACCATGAAGGCGCTCGGGTTCCTAGCGCTAGGATGCCTCGAGGAGCGCCGGCAGAACAGGCCGTCCATGAAGGAGGTAGCAGAGGAGATCGAGTACATCATCAACATCGAGGCCGGTGGCCAATCCATCGAGCAGCAGCGCAACACATAATATGCATGGGTAACTTTTGACTAGGGAATAAGATAGTTTTTTTATAGACTAGTAGAAGGGCACGTGCCGTTCTCGTGTTTTTTTAAAAAATTACTAAATTAGAGATGTAACTAATATGAACTCTTTAGATTAATCTATAGTGTTCGATCATCATAAAATTCAACGGTGTAGTCTCAAAGGTGTAAAAGTTTAAATTAAAGACTGTAGTTAACATAGACTCTGTACACAAGTGATGCCATCATTGCCATGTGAATATGTGATCCTGTTTATTTCTTCTCTCAATCGTTTATACGGCTACTACTAAAAGACGCTGCCTTTTACAGACGACCGCCTAGGTAATTCTAATAAACTAGATGATACCTCGAGCAACGGGATTTTGTAGAGTGATATAGGTCATAGAACAACATTTAAATATCAAATTTGAAAATAAAGAATGAATGGAAGAAAACACAATGAGATAGAACGATTGAAACTCTTACCTAGGACAACGCGGCTTCTTCGTCTCTTTTGTTCTTTCCGTAACCTTCTGTTTCCCTTCATGAGGAGTGAAAAAATATATTGAAAAAGGGAAATACACTACTAGAATCGTAAGAATGTCCAAGCGTTCTAAAACTGTCGGCCATCACTTTAAACCCTCGGAAATAGTAATGGCTCACCGTTAACCGTCGGCAACTTCCTCTCAGGGACTCTTTGTCAGGCATTTGACTTATTGCCGAGGGGCTCTCAGCCACTTGGTTAACGACAGTTAATGCGTGACGGTACACCATCAGCCACCTCGTGGCTACAGTATCGAAGCAGATGGTCATCCATCTAGTTGCCGACCGGTCATTGTTACTCTTGGCCAGTGGCCATTTTCTTAATTAAAACAATTTTCACTTTCCTTTTTTCTCTATATGTCAGGTAAAGTTCTGCAAACACGAGAGAAAAACTAATTGCATATTTCTTATTTATTTCATATTGGCCCAACGTTCAAACAGCAATTAATGGAAGATGTGTAACAGCTCATATGAACTTTAGTTATACCTTACTGGAGGGCTGTATACATTGAACGAAGGATAAAACAACGAAATTACATTATGTAGATTAAACTATATGCATTACGGAGTCACGCTACATACAATTTTTTTACATAATGGTAATATAAAAAAGTGAATCCTTCTTTTGTCTTCCTCTCTCCAACCTTCACGCATTGTCAGGCAAGTGACTCCATCTTGTCTTCCTCTCTCCAATCTTCACGTATTCTCATAAACCTTGGGGCATCAAATCTAAATCCAGAAATCATCAAACTGATTAGAACACTAGGTTAGAATTTTTGTTGTTGAACGATGTAATCGGGAAATACCTCAGCACGCAGTGATATCTAGGGGAATATGACGAATCCTGAAATAAAACAAGCAACGGATTAATTAGTGCAGAATGGATTCACGCCAAACTTTAGGACATTCCTGTACATAGATGGATCGGGAACACCGGTCATTAGGGGAAAGACCTGCGACGGTTGTCAATGGAGATAGATGTTAATCTCGAATGAATATGGATCTACAAACCTTTTGACGGTCCCTTGCCATGCTGTGCAACATGGCTATCGATTCGCACCTCCTTGCCACACGCGGAGAGTGGATAGATTGCACAGCCGGCGGCGGCTTAAGGCGGCGACCACCGGCTCCAGCGCGTGGGCATACGGCTTCAGATTCCGCAAGAGTCGCAACATCAGGACCTGCACGAACCTTCCAACTTCCATGGTGCAAACTAAGTCAGGATCCTACCTCTGATCGAACTGGATGATCCTGAACGAACCCATGCTCATATCTGAGTTGGAGCTAGATGAGGGATGAGGGAAAAAAGGCTTCGACGGATAATATGTACTCGGTCGTTGTGATATTAATTGTTTGTTACCTGATCTTATGGTCCTTGGTGCTTAATTTAAACACAACGTGGGAGCAGCAAGCAATGACGGTTAGCATTTAGTCAATCCCTGGCCATACGTGTTGCACCCACGGTAATTCTTTGTACCCGTCGGTCACTTCCATAATTTGCCGACTGTGCTGAGAAAACTATCAGTTATTCCTGTAGTTTGCCGACCGTGACAAAGAAACAATCGGGCATTAAAAAAACTGTTGGCCATTCCTGTAATACCCGAAGGTAATTAGTTGTATTGTAGGGAATATAAAAACTGTTGGCTATTCTTAACCTTGCCAAGGGGTGGTCAGTAACTTACGTTAACTCTCGGATAAAGTTACAATTCTAGTAGTGATAGGAAAATACGAGAATAGTTGGACCATCGAAAGGCCCACTATGCCACACACTAACACGCCCTTCGGCATCTTCTCACGACTGGAGTGAGTTTCTCCGCAGTCCAAAGACTTCATGTCACACGACCGACGGGAGGACTCATGGCGCCTGGCGGCAGCGGTCTCCTTCATTCGACCAGCAGGGTGTCTGGGCACATGGCAGGGCGACGACCAATAGCAGCTGGAGGACCAGGGGGCGAGGGGCGCAATAACCGGGAATTGGAAGGATGCTGGACACAACTACACAAGATCTGCGTGCAAACTGACAACGCAAGACCGGAGCTTCTGAAACTTTCGGGCGGACATTTCGATCGGTTAACGGGGTTGGGCCGTCACTGCTCTCGGCGAGGTTGAGCATTACACAGGTGTTTTCGACCTGTGGCACTAGAGTCTAAAGTCATGACTCATGAGTCACCAGCCGTCTAGAGTTCCAGCCTATCGGCATTTCAGCAGTCATGCATGCTCGTGCGTATGGATGCCGCCAGCCACGCGAATCCGGCCGCGCCCCGCACGCACTCAGCGTGAATGCATGCGTGATGTTTCCTCAGCGACCACACAGGATGTATGTTTAGAAACTGAACCGTGGTGATCTGAGTATCTGACAGACTGCCACTATTAGATGCAGTCCTCAGCGACCACACAGGATGTATAAATGTCCCTCTGGATCAGAGAAGGGCAGAACCGGTTTCAGTTCAAAGTGCAAATAGGTTAATGAGATATTAAATGAAACTGTTAAGTGTACGCATAAAGTCCAGCGCTCACGGTTCGTTGATTGATCAAATTGCAGTTTGGTTGTCTCGTTGAACCGAGGTACGATAATCTGCTAGAGATCCCTATTAGCATTTCCTTACTGACATGTATATATCCGGGTAAAAGAGGCTGGTTTAGATTTTGAGCAACATCTTTCAACGTCTCCTATTCTTTGCTCGTAAAGCTGCTGTTGGACATTCCCATCAACAACAAGGCATCTTCCTTATTTCATCGACATTAAGAAGATATGCCAGTCAAGCCTCTTAGAGGTGCTTTCATACGGGTAAAGGGTTCATGTGCATGTATTCGTAGGGATGAGGGGTGTGTCCATGTATGCAAATGACTGCATCTGTACTGTATTATCAAAAATAAATCTTGTGAAGCTAGAACATCATAGAAGATTATTCAAAAAATCATCCAAACATAACAAGTGTGATCTCGTTTTGAAGATATCATCACAAGAAAAACACAACAATTCAATTCAAAATTAATCTCATGCTAGGTTTGGTCATTATATATACTTTTTTGTTGCAACTTTATTTCACGTCCGGACAATTCAGCATAGTTAATTTGGTTACATTTCAATGGTGATCGAGATCGGACTAGTTTAGTTTTGAGTTATTGGCTCAGCACGCATGTTTGATCTTTTTTTTGAATTTATTTTAGTATTTTTTTTGAGAACGTGCATAGCACGTTTTTTCATTAAGCGGAGAGAGAAAGCGGTTTCAACCAAACAATTACAACAGCCAGACAAAGAAGGAGAAACATAAGATAGAACAAAAAAACACGGGCGGCGCCAACCGAGAATAAGTGAATAACCTAAAGCAACTACCGCGCTCTGACTACCTTCTAGCGGCTCTCGAGTCCAGGAGACTGCTAATTCCTCTGAAGCCTGCACGTGCCCATATCCTCGCGTCCTCCAGAATCTTCCCGGCGAGCGCTACCGGCATCAGCGCAGAGCGATCATGAACCCGACGGTTCCTTTCTAGCCAGAGCGACCAAGCGACCAGCCAAGCCAATGAATCAAAACCCTTCCGCATGGCCTTGGGAATGCGCTTCCGGCTGCGCATCCACCAGTCAGTGAAACAGGACTCAAATTGCGGGGTAATAAATTGTAAGCGTAGAGAGCTGAGCACCCGGAACCAAGTTTCCCTGCTGGCCACACATCCGGTGAGTAAGTGATCAAGGTTTCGACCTCCTATGCACATAGAGCGCATTCGTCCCGGTCCCTCAGTCCATGGCGCTTTAACCTGTTCTACGTCCAACAACAACCGTGTAAAACTAGCCAACCAAAGAAGCGTCACCTCCCTGGTGCCTGCACCTTCCAGAGCTGACGGCCTCCCTCAACCTCATGGCGCCCTAGTAGTAAGGCACGGTAAGCTGATGCCGAGGAGAAATCGCCCGAGTTAGTCCATCGCCAGATGAACCTATCGGGGTCAGTAGATAGGTGCCACTCTCGTATCATGGGCCAGACCTGTAGGTATTGGAGGACAACCTGTACCATGAGGGCGTGCTTGATATCTCTTATCCATGATCGACCAACCAATCCATCGCGTACGGTGCGCGTGTCCCTAATACGTTGCGGAACTGCAGCCCAAAGGTTGGGTGCGAGCGACCGGATGGAGTAGCCATTGATCCATTTGTCCATACAAAAAAGAGCGACCTCCCCATTTCCTACCTCCACCGTGATGGATGCATCAAAGAAGGACTGGGCTAGCCTATCAGAGGGAAACAATAGCCCCTTCCAAGTCCAGTTTTCTACTCTAGCTAGCCACAACCAGCGAAGCCGAAGTGCCATGCCCATCAATCTCAAGTTAGGTATACCAAGGCCACCGAGCTCGGCCAGGCAACAGGCGCTTACCCAAGCGACCGCACACTTGCCCCCGGAGGCCGCTTCAGTGCCGCACCAGAGGAAACCTTTCATTAGCGTTTCGATGGTTTTAATGGCCCAAGCCGAGACGGAGATGGCCATAGAGATGTGCACTGGGATAGCAGCCATCGTGGATTTAACTAGAGTAAGGCGACCGCTACGATTCAGCAAGCGACCCTTCCAGGTAGGAATGCGTGCAGCGACCTTATCGATCAAAGGCTGCATAGCAGCTCTAGGTAACCTGTGGGGGGATAGGGGCACACCAAGGTAGGTGCAGGGAAACTCCCCTATCTGGCACTGCAAGAATTGTGTGATTAATGCCGTATGCTCAACAGTACACCGAATCGGGAAAATCAGGCTCTTAGAGTAATTAGCTGCCAGTCCGGATGTTGCCGCAAATAGACGGAGAATTTCTCGAATCGTGGTAAGATCCAGCGCGACCGGTGTAAGAAAAGCAACCACATCATCTGCATAAAGGGAAACGCGATGCTTTATAGCTGGGCGACCCAGTGGCAAGAATAGACCACGTTCCTCTGCCTTGGTAATCAAAGCATTGAAACATTCCATTCCATTACCAGGACGAATAGCATCGGGGGAAGGGGGTCTCCCTGTCTCAGTCCACGACCATGGCATATCCGCCGTCCGGGGACCCCATTCATGAGGACCTTAGTACTTGCTGTGGAGAGTAGTACCGATATCCAATTTGTCCATCTCCTCGGGCATCCCACTGCCGTTAGTAGCTCCAAAAGAAAAACCCAGTTGACCGAGTCAAAAGCCTTTGCAAGGTCAATCTTAAAGAGACATCTTGGCTGAGTTTTCCTAGCTAGAGCCTTAGCGACCCCTTGTGCATATCTGAAGTTGTCCTGGATTTGGCGACCCTTGATAAATGCACTTTGATTCGGCGAAATCATGGAATGTAAGTGGGGAGCGAACCTGTTAGCCAAAGCTTTGGAGACAATTTTACCAAAGTTGTGGATTAGGCTGATCGGCCGATAATCACCCAGTGCTCGTGGGTCTGCCTTCTTCGGCAGAAGCGTCAAGAGTGCGTCATTAATTAAGTGGAAGCTACGGTAGTCCATTGCTGATATACTGTCAAACGCTCTGATAATGTCATTCTTGATAATCGGCCAAGCGACCCTGTAAAAGCGACCAGTGAATCCGTCCGGGCCGGGTGCCTTGTCCATAGGGAGTTCTTTTATGACGGCCCAGATCTCTGCCTCAGTAAAGGGGTAGGCTAATTCAGAAAGCTCAAGGGTAGGCAACCCAAGGGCGGCAAAATCTAGAGCACAGGTACGCTCAAGGCTCGTTCCGAGGATCGCGTCAAAGTATTCGAACGCTGCCTCAGCTTTCGCATCTTCCCCAGTAATCGTAGCACCCGCGACCTCGAGTGATATAATATGGTTCTTCCTCCTCCGGTGGTTAGCATGAAGGTGGAAGAGTTTAGTATTAGCATATCCTTCGTGAAGCCACCGTAAGCTAGAACGCTGCCGCGCAATAGTACGGTCGAGCGAAGTAAGGCCCATGTAACGTAACTTAAGGAAGCGACGTAGGCACTGCTCCGCAGGAGAAAGCGACCGAAGGTCCTGGGCTGCCTCTAGTCGAAGGATGACCTCTTTAGCGACCTGAATCTGTCTACGGATGCTCCCGACCGCTCTGGCACTCCATCGTTTGAGGTTCTTGGCTGTTTCTCGAAATAGGTGATCTAAAGTCCGCAGCGGGTCCATGTCCGGGCGAGGAGCCGACCAAACCTCATGTACAGCCTCCAGGAATCCCTCGAACTGTGTCCAAATAGCCTCGAACCTAAAGCGACGCTTTGGATGAAAGTCGTCATCGAACTGTAAAAGTAGCGGGGCATGGTCTGAGCAGCGCGTTGCCAGGGCCTGCAGGGAACACCGGGGGTACTCCACCTCCCAGTCCGTGGTAACAAAGACGCGATCAATGCGCTCTAGTGTCGAGTGTATCCGCTCGTTACTCCATGTATAGAGACGACCATGTAAATGAAGCTCCTTTAACTCTAAATCGTTTAAAAATCTCCGAAAGCGACCCATCATACGCCTGGATAAACGACCATTGTTCTTAGTATTTGACGTCCTATCTCTCCTTTCTCACGTGTCAGTTTCAAGGAAACCTTTCCTGGACACTTTGGCTCCTGTGAGGGTATGCTCACAGTCACACACTCCCCGCCCGCCCTCTGACTGCAGATCGATAGCAGCAAACGCGGATCAATACTTGGATCACCGAAGTTTTCCCGGCCCGGCCGGCGGCCACGCCCACCGAACATCGCTGTCCCAGCTGCTCCGCCACGGCGCCACGCGAGGTCCGAGTGAAATCTAACCCACGCCGTTGGAATGAGGCTCTGATTCATCAGCCGTTCAATCAGCATGGGCCAATGCAAGTAAGTTTCAACACCCCGGAAAGGGAAGAAGCCTCTTTCACCTCCCTCGATCACACATTTTTATCAGGTGTAAACCAAGATGCATGTGCAAACTTGCAAACTATTGATCAAGGCCACAAGATTTCCATCTGATGACTCCCTTTAGAGGTGGCTTCGTTTTGCACTTAAACCCTCCCACCTTTAGCCTTGCTGATCTTCATTTTGCAATAACCCCCTCCCCTAATCACCCTGGCGCACGTTCAGTCCAGCCCTAGCGGATCGTCGCGAGTCCTACGCGTCCGACACTCCGACGCACGCGACTCCGCCGCCGCCCGTCGAGACGCGAGTCTGTCCGCCGCACGCCAACAGTCCGCCGCGTTGCGTGACGAGGTCAATCCGTGCGGGCGGCGGGCGGACTGCTGGTGTCGCGTTGCGTCAGCGAGGTCGAGACGTGCAGGCGGTGGACTGCTGGCGTGCGGCGTGGGATTCGCGTGCGGCGGGCACCGGGCGTGGGAGTCGCGTGCGCGGGGAGGCGTCGGTGCGTGACGCGCGGGGAGCGGACTCCGGCGTGCGGAGCGTCGGGTAGCGCCGCGTTAGGGCAGGACTGAACGTGCGCCAGGGTGATTAGGGGAGGGGGTTATTGCAAAATAAAGATTAACAAGGCTAATGGTGGGAGGGTTTAAGTGCAAAACGAAGCCACCTCTAAAGGGAGCCATCAGATGGGAATCTTGTGGCCTTAATCAATAGTTTGCAAGTTTGCACAGGTACCTTGGTTTGTAACTGATACTCCATTTTATCTTTGCATCTCACCGCACCTGCGCATGTAACGAACCTAACCCACACGAGCAGCCGAATTCAACCTGGCAGCCAACGCCCACGACCCTCTCTGCTCTAGCCTCTACAGCCGCATCATGTTCACATATCAGCTACCATCACTGCTGGCCCTGCAGTACGCCAATTTGGCTAAACATTCAAGGCTTCCTTCGAGCCCATCAGCACTTCATCAGTCATGTTCATGCGTATGGGGCGACGGTAAGCCCCAGCGCCACGCGCGTTCCAGCGGCGCCGCGCTCTCAGCATGACTGCACGCGTGATTCAAACTGCAGCGACCACACAGGATGCGTGTTCAGAAACTGAACCTGGTGATCTGCCATTACAACTACAGTCCTACAGATGATTCCTATGTGGAGTACAAATGTAAAATGTTTCTCTGCTATCCGAGAGAGAGAGGAAGGTTAATGGCAGCGTGGGTGCTAATGCCTGTTAAGCGTAATGCCTGCTTGGGTGCTAATGGCAGCAGTGTAGTGCCGAATGAGATATTAGATGAAACTGTTAAGCGTACGCTACAAGGGCACACGAGCAACGGGATTCGATATGGGCTTTTGTTCCCCACTATGAATCGAGGTATGCTAAACTCTAGGGATGAAAACGATCGGAAACGGTCGGTAAACGGTATCACTAATTTTGCAAATTTGAACTACAAACTCGACCCATATATAGCATTTCATACTGGCATGCAGTCCTTGTTTAAACATCTCACATAGTTTAATTTAGTATTGACTTAGTGAATGTATTTTTCATTGCAATGCTCGCTATTCTGAAATTTAGTATTAGTGGTATAATCTAGGCACCATTCTGAAAGTTGAAAGGTGAACACGAGTATGTTTGTGCATTTTGTAAAGCTGTGATTGTTAAAAAACTCTATTTGGTTGGTGGCTAAGAGTATCTCCAAAAGACTCTTTATATATTTTTTTTCTAACTCACAAGAATAGAGATTTTGATGAAAAAACACATTCTACAGTGGATATCTAAATATAGATATCTTCTATTATGGATTTCTCGCTAGCCAAAGATGAAGAGCGCGAGGATGACTCTCTAGGCTGCACAAAAGATAAAAGCTGTTAGAGAATATAGAGATATATATAGAAAATGATTTTTACTCAAATGACTCTCCAAATGATGATTTAGACAATATATTTTACAAATGGTCTTTGAGATGCTCTAACACCATCGTGGCAAACAACTAACAGGCGTGTTTTTGGGTTTTTCAGGATCGATCCATGGCTGCAAGCCCGTAACAGGAAAGCACCTGGTTGTGTAGAATCCATCGCAACAATTCGCAGATCATTTGTTGATGGTGGAGTAAATCAAGATGGGAATGGGCCGGGGCGACCCATTGGGTACTTGACCCGGCCCAGAAAATCAAGGCCAATGGGCCATTCGGGTTGGCCTCAAATCAAAAACAGGCCAGGAGTGCCAAGACCTGTTGACCCAATGGGCTGACAAGGCCGACCCGACGCCCCCTCTCTCCTCCAGACGAAACGCGATGTCTCGCCCCCGACTCGGCATGGAGGCGAGCGAGCAGACGGCGGCGGGCGTGGAGGCGGCGGTGGGCTTGCCGCACTCCGCTCTGGCGCCGGTCATCTCCACCCTACGGATCTCCCCTCGAGGGGCTGTATCCTCCATCCAATCTCTCCTCCGGTAAGTTGTTGCTCTCAGATCTCGTGTCTTAGGGTTAGTGAATTTTTTGGATCCGTGCTCATTGTTCTTGGTGCCATTCTGATATAGGATCGAGAGTAGGTGCTCCTCGGCAACTAGATGCTGCGCCGGGTGGTGCTGTGCATGCCTGTACTTGGGGTTTTGGTGTGCTGGGTGCTGCGTGGTGCTGTGCATGCCTATACAAAGGGGTTAGCAGTAGGAGGAAGAGCAACGCTGATGCACGCCTCTATGATCTGTGGGATTTGCTGATTTTTGTTCAGATTAATATAGTATATCAGCTTACTGGTAGGTACCTGCTTAGTGATGATAGATTCTCTCTCAATTTGTCTCGCTAGCATGCACGGGTGGTTCACAGATCATGTTACCCTTTTGTTAAGTCAATTTGATACTTTGCTATTGGGATATTTTTCTAGCACAATGCAAAGATGCATCTATGTTTGTCAGATAATAATCTTGATCTTATTTAATCTCTGGTCGTATTGTTTATGTTGCACAATTCTGTATATGCAAGCGTTGATCGATCTGCATATCATATTTAATTTGCTAATTAGAAATGTTTGGTCAATTTTGCCAAAATTAAATATACTAGGAAAGACTAATCGCTGCTGGGCATCTCTGAACAGCAAGCCATCTTGGTGTTACACGCTTACAGCGTGTTGATTGCAGCCTTGCACCGATTTGAAGAGAACTTTCAGAAAATAATGTAGTCTGCATATCATTATGTAGATGAGGGCTAACTTGCAGTGTTGTCCTCTGCATCAAGATGTTCAACTTTGCCTCCTTGTATTGTTAGTCATACGTTTCTCCCGATTTTTAATTCGGCTTTTTTTATTATTAGCAGCTTAAATCAGAACATGCAAGAGGACGGAGGTGCTGATGAAGCGTACCGAGGGGGTGCCACATGGTTGATCTCTCATGAAACCAGGACACGAGTTCCACCAGAGTTATCTCCATCCATAGTAAACATTTGCAAAGCGTATAACAAAGGTGAATACTTTTTTTCATATTTCATTTTTTATCAGTATTGTCAAGTTAAAATTTTATCAAGCTGAAATTTTAACTTTCTGTTTTTGTTTATCTCATCAGGACTTTCCCATGACATTGAAATGGAAGAAGATGATGATGAAGAAGAAGACGCTGACTACGAAATGGAAGATGATGAAGAAACTGATCAAGAAAGCTATGACGAAGAAGAAGAAGATGATGAGGACGAAACAACAGTAGAAGCAATACATGGGCTTGAGATGGTTGATACTGACATGGGATCATTTTCAGAACCAGGAAGAAAGTTTGTGTCAAAGGTGTGGAAGGAATACGAGCCCATCCGTGTTGATGGAGTAGTAATTGCAACTGAGTGTAAGCACTGTGGAAGGAATATCTGTGCTGAGCGTAAACATGGGACAAGTTCCTTGCGCAAGCACCTGAAGAGGTGCAGCAAAAGGAAAAAGGCTCTTAGAGTTGCTGGTCACTTAAATGTTTCCATCATGACTCCAGATGGAGTTGCTTTAGGGCCTTGGACCTTTGATCAAGCACTGTCACGTAAAGAGCTCATGAGGATGATTGTCCTCCATGAATTGCCATTCTCATTGGTGGAGTTTGATGGATTTAGAAGATTTGTTTCCAGTCTGAACCCAAGTTTCAAGATGGTCTGCAGAAAAACAATACGAAGTGATTGTTTGAAAGCATTTGTCGAAGAGAAGAAAGTACTGCAAGGTTATTTCAGCAAGTCGAAGTCCAAGATCTCTTTGATTATGGAGAAGTTTGTAAGAGATTGGAAGATTGAAGACAAGTTGTTTGTAGTGACGTTGGATAACGCATCCAACAATGGTGCTATGATGAAGTTGCCGAAGAAACATCTAGTCAACAAGAAGCTGCTGGTTTATGGTGGCCGGATGTTCCACCAACGGTGTGCTGCTTATGTAATCAACTTGATATGTCAAGCAGGACTAGATCATCTAGACCCAATGATAAACAAGATTCGTGAATCTGTCAAGTACATTCGAGGTTCAGCAGCTAGAAAGGAAAAGTTCGATGAACTTGTTGCTCAGTTGGGAATATCATGTGACAAGACTCCTTGTCTTGATGTGAGCACACGTTGGAACTCCACATACCAGATGCTTGCCACAACAAAGGAGTTCCGTGAAGTGTTTGACTCAATGGCAGCTCAAGATGCAAATTATACCTTCAGGCCTTCATTTGAGGAGTGGGAAGATGCTGAAGTTGTTTGTGAGCTGTTGAAGGTCTTCTATGAAGCTACCAATGTTATCTCAGGAACAAAGTATCCTACTGCAAATCTCTATCTTCATGAGATGCTGAAAGTAGAGACAACTTTAGACAAATGGGAGGTAGAACCTTTTGAAGAAGGCTCCGAGATGCAAACCATGGTGAAGTACATGAAAAAGAAGTTTGATAAGTACTGGAAGATCTCATGGTTGGACCTTTGTATCCCTGTCATATTAGACCCTTAGTTCAAGCTGAAGTATATTGAGTTTCAAGGATATTTTTGGGTCTCAAGATGCTATGGGAATGGTCAGCAAGGCACGGAATATGATGAATGGGATATTCAAAGAATACCTTACATTGAATGACAACAGTCCAGACCCCATGTCAATGTCAGAGGGAGGTGATGTTGAAAGGGGTGTAAGTGATCAGGATCCTTTCGCAAGTTGGGACGGGCAAGTTATTCTTAGTGCTCGATCGGCGAATGAAGCAGCTTTAGAGCTTGATTCTTATCTAAAAAAGACACCAATCTGCCGGAGTGATCAGTTCAATATCCTATCCTGGTGGGAGACGAGCTCTGCTGAATACCCAACACTCAGTCGCATGGCAAGAGATATATTGGCAGTTCCAGCCTCAACGGTAGCGTCGGAGTCGGCATTCAGTACTGGGTCAAGAGTTCTATCGGATTTTCAAAGTCGGATGACCCCGGAGATTGTTGAAGCCCTGGTTTGCCTACAAGATTGGATAAGGGCCTCAGGTAAAGTCACAAGCCACCATGGATTTTTTCCTTTTGCCTACAACATCTGGTTCTATCAGATTTTTTTCCTTTTCACACTAATGCTTCAACTCACAAAGTCATGGAATATGCTCACTTCCTTTGTGCAGCTAATACTCATCGCAACATGGAGTCAATTCATGACATCATCATGGACTTAGAAGGTATTAGTTTTATCCTACTAGTTTGACATGATCCCGATGTAGTGTTGGTAACAGAGACATGTTGTCTTGTGCATATTCAGATTTGACTGGCAGAACTTTGGTCTTTAAGTTTCACATATCTGCTTTTAAATGACCTATGTGAGTCTCTCATGTCCTGGCCTCTTGCCAATTGTTCACTTGTTCCCGAGTAGAGTAGAACTTCTGTGCTCCGTGGGCTGCAGTTTATGCAATTGGTTCATTGTATTGTGGTTTGTGGAGTGCAGTAGCACGGGTGATCAACCATCGAGCTTATACTATTAGTATACTATGTGTTTCATGGTCAGTCTACTGTCTCTCTTTTTCTAGAATAGAAGACAGTTTGTAAATGAGATAAAATTGTGGTCTGTTTATATTTCACTTCTCTGTGCCCATTAGTCATGGATCCGTAGGATTATCGTGTTATATCTAAGTGAATTATACCTGTTGTAGTGTGCCAGTCCTAACCTAAATTGAATCATCATTTCGTGAAGTTGGCAAAAGATCTTTACTCTTTTAGCAGTGTCCTTAGACTCTTACTTGATAATGAATGCTTATAAGGTGCTGTTGTGTAGCAGGTGAGGAGGTTGACGAGGCATGCTTATAGAGCCAAATCTAAGGAGTTGTTTGATTCAGGAGCGAATCCAGTGGGGCAATTCAAAAACATCCTAATGAAGTGCAATTTCTGTTTCAGTAATGATGTGTGTCGTTTCTTTTTCTTTTAGCATCTCATGTGTGTCGATTCGGTGGTTCCATGTCCTAGCTACTTTGAATGCTTGTATCTCATGTGCATGGCACTAGAATTGGCTGGTGATGCTGATTACCTGAATATTTTGGCAGTTCATAGCCCACGATGGGTTTGTTGATTCGGTTATAAGTTGTTGATAACGTGTAAATTATTTATTGTTGTTGTATGACTTGTAATTCTAATTATTTGTTGTTTTCTTGTTGTTAACCTGTAAATATGTCTGAAAACTGAAAATGTTTGCATAAAGATGGGTCGACCCGTGGTGCCCATCGGGCCATTGAGGCCACAGCCTTTGGCTGTAATGGGCCGGCCCTGGCCTTGGTAAATTGGCCTTGGGGCCATAAGGGCCAGGTCCAAGGCCAGATCCGGGCCGACCCATTCCCATCCTGAGGAGTAAACAAACCGAACAGAAGATTGACCCGTCCGAAGAATGCTAGCTACCCGTATACCTGCCTCCGTTCCTCTTCCTCTGCTGGTTCTGTACTGCCAATCTTCCTCTGCTGGTTCGGCCATGAAGGACAAGCTGAGCCGCTCGCTGGTTCTGTACGCCGGCGGCCAGGCCGCACTGCTCACCCCTCCAATAGCCTCCACTACACCGTGGATGCGGCGGCCGTGGCAAAGAGCTCAAATGGGGCGGCGACGGCTTGAGGTCTAGCGAATCGGCTCGGACAATCGATTGGATGCACCATTGCTCCCGCTGCCGCAAGGAGTGCGGAGGATTGGACAAAGGGCACAAATGTAATTGCATTGTCACGATGTGAGATGGAGCCCATGGGCCAGAATTTCATTAATTACTACCTCCGTTCAAATTATACGTCGTTTTGACTTTTGTAGATTCATCGTCTTTGTTGTGCATCTAGATAAACGCTATAAACGCTATGTCTAGATTCATAGCAAAATCTATGAATCTAAAAAAGCCAAAACGACCTATAATTTGAAACAAAGGAAGTACCACCAGTTACCACCGGCTTTCTTCCGATCCAGTTCCACAGTAGCTCCCGGCATCACTCTCGCTTGGATCACGGAAAGTTTGCTAGCTCCTCCACTCACATCAATGCTTGGATCACGGAAAGTTTGCTCGGCACACGGCCGCCCCCTGGCCCCGTCCACCCAAGTGCCAACACATCGCTGTGGGGGGGGGGGGGGGGGTCGGCACTGAAATCTAGCCACGACGACCCCCGTGCAACATCGACAGAGAGGATGCTTTGGTTCAGCCGACCAATCAGCAGGAGCCAAGTAACTTTTGCCTAAATCCCCAATTAACTGACCACCAAATCCCAGCCCAGCACTACGGAAAGGGAAGATCCCCTGCAATCCATCGACGCCCGCGTCGCTCCGCAGGGGCGGCACGGGCGGAACCCGCGCCGCCGCCCCAAGTCCCCTCCACCCCGAGCTTCGGCGGCCGCCGTCGTCGCCGGCGGCGGCGGCGGCCCGGCCCCTGCGTCTCCTTCCTCCCTTCCTTTTCTTCCCTTCCCCGTTCGCTCCCCACCCAACCCTAACCCTAGGTCGGGTCGCCATGGTTGGTTTCCCCAAGGCCGTCGGAGCTTCGCCGCCGTTCCCAAGGCCTCTCCCTCGCCGCGCTCGTCGTGGCTGTCGGGCTCGCCCCCGCCGCCAGGCCCGGGCCCCGCCGCACCGAGCTCTGCGCCGCCGCCGTCGCCGCCTGGGCCGAGCCTCCTGCGCCGCCGCCGCCGCCCGGGCCGAGCCCCCTGCGCCGCCGCCCTCTTGCCAGCTCGGGCACCTCGCCGTCCCCCTGTACATGCGGCGGCTCCTCCCTCTCGCGGGCCGCCGCCGCCACATCTGGGCCACGGGCCGCCGATGTCTGGGCGCTGCGGTGGCGGGTGGCAGCAGCGTGGTGGTGGTGGCTTCACCTCCTTGGCCGCCGCCGCCGCCGCCCGAGCCTCGGCACGCCGGGGTCCTGCGCCCCCATGGTTTCTCCCACAACGAAGGCAGGAGGTGCTCGGTGGGCCCTCGGTGCCGGCCCGTCAGGGCTTTGGGCCCAGATCCACCCCAACCCGCTCCGGGGGTCTGTTCCTGTGGCGGTCCGCCGGTCCCCCTGTGGCCGTCACGCACCCGGCCGCCGCCGGGGCCCGAGCGATGCCCCTATGTGGCCGCCGGATGAGGTCCGGGCTGGGGCTTCCCCATTGCCGGATCTACGTCGGGCCGTCGGAAGCGGCGTTGGATGGGCATGGATATGGACCTGGTTGCAGTAGCAGTGTTGGTGCCGGTGCTGCTCTTGGTCGTGCTTGCTGCTGGAGCTTTGCGGTTGATGCTAACGGTTGCTCTTGGTCGTAGCCCGGATTTCTGGTAGCTTAGGTCGTGCCTCATCACTGTCATCACCACGGATTGCTCGCTGCCATCCCATCGCTTGCCTATCATCCTAGTCTCGGCGGTCTGCAGTGTAGAGTTGGCTTTGGAGGCCTTTGGCGAAAGCTAAGGCCGGTGTTCGTCGGTGCCAACAACGGCTGCGTCCTTGACGTAGTTACCTCGCTGGAGGCGTTGTTGTGGCCTCCAAGCCATTTGGTTTCGCCAGGTGAAAACTTGGACTGCTCCGACACGGAGTCGGACGATGGCGGCGTCGACGTCGCTCCCTCCGTGAAGGCATCGTCTTGCAGGACCCTCTCTCTCAACCTCCTTTGCTCGGATCGTTAGTCATGCGGTGATGTGCGTATGTCTGTGGTGCTTATCCCTCCGCAGGTTTTGGTCGGGTTAGGTGCATATCCTGCGCCTACCTTCTTCTGTCGGTGGTTGTCGGCTTCTCTTCTGCGCCTATCTTCTCTAGGTCTCATCAACATCACCATGGTCACCTAGGTCGTCGCCGGTGGGTGGATGCGTCGCCGCCCCAGGGCTATGCTCACGAATGTTTTGCTATCGTTTGGTGGATGCTTTGCCACCCTTGTCGCTACAGGCGGATGCTTGGCCGCCATGCCCTGTTGTCCGGTGGATGTTTAGCCACCGCTGCTGCTGTGTCTGGTGGTTGCCTTGCCACCTTTGGTCGTCGTCTGTTGGTGTGTTGTCGCTCATCTCTTCGCTGGCGGTTGCTCTGCCGTCGTTTGGTGGATGCTTGGCCACCTCTACTTCTCCCGGGCGGATGCTTGGCCGCCTTGTCTCTGTGTTTGGTGGATGCTTTGCCACCTTTGTTGTTGCTTGAGGACCTTAGGTGATCTTGGCGGTGTTGTATCTTTGCAGTAGGCTTAGAAGTTAAGTCTTGTTTAGTTTGGCAGGTTGTGTGGGTTAGGTGGCCCTCTTCTTTCTTTTTGTTAGTTGCTCGTGTCTTTTGGGTCGTCTGTTTAGCTTTAGCTTTTGTCTCGTGTTGTGTTTTTGCGCTTTGAGGGTCTCTCAAAGTTGTTTGTTGTAAAACTCTCTTCCGCTTAATGAAAAAACGTGCTATGCACGTTCTCAAAAAAACGGAAAGGGGAGAAGCCTTTCACCTCCCTCTCTTTTATCTTTGCAGTACAGCAACGCATGCATCTCAGTGCACCTGCATGCACACCTAACCCCAAGAGAGTACGAGACGAAATCAAAACCAGCCAGCCAATAATGCCCTGGATCCTCTGCTCAAGCCTCTACAGTGAAACACGCAACGCATCACGTTCATATATCAGCTACGATCACCGGCCTGCATGGAGCGAGCACGCCGTGATAACTCATGGTGACCCCGATGAATGGCCACTCAGCATGGTGGTTGGGACTTGGGAGGAGGACGAAGAGTGACGAAGGCGACGGATGAATCTCGGCCGGAAATAAAAGGCGAGGATGGATGGTCGCTTTGCTTCCCTTGCAATGTACCCCACCCACCCAACCCTGTCATCACTCCCGCCACGTTACTCTCACCGGGGATCGGCCGGAATCAAAACCAAAATATTTCCGATCAGCTCCATCTCGTGGTGGCGCAGCTAGGTAGCCAGGCCGGCCACGGCTGCCTAGTGCGCGCCTCATAATTGTACTGCCCGGACTCGAGGCCGTGCGAGCCGACCCTAGCAGTAGCAGCTGTGGAGGAGGAGGTCGATCCAGGCTGTTGGTGCAGCAGTAGGCCGGACTCATGGCCATGGGCCAGGATCATCCATCCGGTTGGTTTGGGGGTCACTGTCAGCTGCTTATATAATTTTCAGTGATCGAGCGGCAGTGAGTGAAGAGATGCGGCTGGTTGGTAGGACGATCAGATCTTTGTGAAAACAATGTGCGTGTGGGCGTGCCATTGCCACCTGCCGATTGGAAAATGGGAAGCGCGCGTCGCTAGCTGAGTACTACTCTATGTGGTGTGGTTCGTCCAGCACTTCAGCACAGCGTGAGACGTGGGCGAGTGATCTGCTGCAGTACGAACGATCCTATTCCTGTGCTCTGAACTCTGAAAGCCACCTAACCTACCGCATTGTCTCTAGTTACATACACTTTGCTTCTTTCTGCGCGAACTGAGCCTGGTGTGTGTGTCTGCAGAACTGGACATGCCAAGAGCTGTTTTTATGATCTGAAATCGGGACGTGTCTTATCTGACTAATGTGGGAACGGTGCCTGGGTGCACGCACGGCACCGGATCAGAATTCAGAACTCAGAAGAGTTAGCCCGGATGCTTCATTCAGACTTCAGAGTTCAGAGATCTGAGCTGGGCGCGAGTGCCAGGCCCAGCTAGCTGGAGACTTGCTTCAGAGTTGTGCACAAGGGTCACTGTCAGTCGTCTTGACCAGTCGAAGCACCAACAAACGGATGCTCCAACACATGTTTCCATTTCCTCTCTCTCTTCTTTTCCGTCGGTGTTGAAGCAATTCGTTGGCGCCTCAAATCACCCGCCCTGTTCTCTCTCGCCAACCGGAGCTGCTAGTTTATTGGCACGGCGTCACACGGCAGCCTCCTGAATCACGCAAGGCCCGGGCGGGCGGTGCAGTGCAGTGCAGTGCTCTGCAACTGGCAGCTAGCTATGCGCGCCCTCTGATCTCAACTTGAGATGTCGATGGACGATGGAGATGACACGACACGCGACGATGATAATGAGAAGACATGAATGATTAATTAGTACAGTAGTGTGGTAATGTGTGGTGCGGGTGCCATGCATGCAACGCGAACCCTACCTAAATTGGCCAAAAATATATGTAATCCTCAAACCGTCCTATAATATATAATGACCTGGAAAAGCTGGTTGCTTTGCCTTTACCTTTAGTTAGTAGACCCCCTTTTGTTTCTTTAATCATTGATCTGAGGCGGCAGGAGTGACATGCTCCTTATTATTGTAGTTGTAACTGCTGTCGTTGGGTTAGCCTTTGACAGCCTAGAAATATGATTGTACTACAAATTGATGAAAACATTATTTTTTTAAAAAAATGGAAAAGCTAATTTGTTCTTAGTGAACAAATGGTAAGATTGAACAGGAAGGAATGGATGAATTATGGCATGATGCTAAATTAGATGATGTTGCAGTGGCATGTTTGGAAATGACGATGATACTACCTACTATTGGGAAAGGGCAGTAATTAGTAAGGAATGGGAAAGCGGATACGCTATAACTGGATGTTACTGGAAGCAGGTCTGGTTCTTCTTTGGTTTAGTTGCATTGCTACTTTTCCTGCTCATGCACTAACGAAAACATATTGGGATTAGAATATCATAGCTGGCCCTCGGTCACTTTGCAAAGGACACGCAGACAAATTAATTGTTCAACCTCCATGGAACAACCATCACTCTCGGGAGCAAAAAGGCATCACAGGGAAAAGGCTACATGGAGCTGGGCAGGGGCAGCTGGCATTTGCACCAACCGATCGATACAAGGACAAGGCACAGGCACCGATCCATCAGAGAGCAGTTCAGCACCCATGCATTCGCTTACGTAGACTGTAGTAGACACAGCTACGTAGTTGTACACACTTGCACTGCATGTACCCTACACTCTCCAGATACACTGATACGAAAAGCGTACAGGTTTTACCGAGTACGCAGATACGTTGCTAAGTACAGAGATTAAGCTAGTAATGCAATTAAGTACTTAGCAAACAGTTTATACCGCGTGACCGTACTCATAGTACGTGTGTACGTGTACGTACTCGACCGCCACCTTGATTGCGCTCGCGCGAGCTTAGCTAGTAGCTGCGCCATGATCAGTGGTAGTGTGGACAGTGAGCTGGCAGGAGGCTTAACCTTGATTGCGGCCGCGCTATATAACCGTCACACTCCCGCTCCCTCCCTCCCACTGCTCGAGCTCGCGATCAGCTCAAAGAACCACGCAGATCGAAACCATGGCGGCCCTCCTCCGCCCGCTCGTCCTCGCGCTCCTGATCGCGTCGTGCGCCGCGCAGCAAGCGCCGCCGGCGCAGCCGCCGCAGACGCCGCCGTCCAACGCGCCGCCGCAGGCGCCCCCAGCAGGCAACCCGCCGCCGGCGCCGCAGGCTCCACCGGCCGGCAACCCGCCTCCCGCTCCCACGAACCCTCCTCCGGCTCCGACTGCCACGCCGCCACCGGCGCCGACCACTCCTCCTCCGGCGCCCACCACGCCGCCTCCTGCCCCGACGACCCCTCCTCCGGCGCCCACCACGCCGCCGCCGTCGCCGCCGGCCTCTCCCCCGCCTGCTCCCACCACCCCGCCGCCGTCTCCCCCGGCGACCCCGCCGCCCGCTCCCGCCACCCCGCCCCCGTCCCCGCCCATGGCGCCGCCTCCGGCCATCCCTCCTCCGCCCGCCACCCCGCCTCCGGCCGCTCCTCCCACGCCGGTGCCGACCGCCGCCCCGACGCTCCCGCCCGTGGCGACCCCGGCCGCGTCCCCGAAGAGCCCCAAGACACCGAGCCCCGCCGCCGCGACGTCCCCGGCGCCCGCGCTCTCGCCGGCCGGCTCGACGACGAACGAGGACTCGGGCGCGAGCGCGCGCGCCGCCGGATTCGCCACGGTCGTGGCGTTGGCTGGTGCGGGCCTCGCCGTCCTGCTTTGAGTAGTAGATCTCCTTCCTCTTTCTCCCGTCGATGTTGTCACACATCATTCTTCTCCATGTCTCCACGACGACGCTGCTGCTTTTTATTTTCTTTCGTGTTGTTATTTAATTTTACCGGCTCTATGCTCCATTCTTGATGTACGATGGTGATGCATTGGTTTCTTTGGATCCGTGGGCGGGGTGGTGGTTAGTGTTCTGCCCGCGGGTGTCGCACTGTACTTTTACCGCACTACATTTTGGTTCTATAGAGAGGATTTGTGTATATTCTTGGACCTTGGTGCATTATTTTCTGTGGCCACGGTTGAATAAATTCCCTGTGCATTATTTACCGTGGTGATCTTATAGATGATTCACCCTTGAGAGCCTTGATCTCACTGCTTGCTGGTACGTGCACTGAAAGAGTGAAGGAGCTAGCCATGGTCCTTTTGTACTGTGATGGGCTAGATCGCAGCGACAACTGCGACGATCTCATTGTGTTGGTTCAGAATATAATTCAGATTTCAATGCAATTTAATTACCACGGTCGCATTGGGATCGCGGGTACGATATATGTACGAACTAGGAGTAGCTAGGAACATGTCCATGTGATGATCACGACCAGACTTCGTGCCTTATGTGCTGGTTTGAATCGAATTGACAATCGAACCGAACGAACATTTGGCTGTCTGTGCTCGGACTTTCAGAGTTGGTGCAATCGCCTTGGTGCGTTTGCAGGTAGGAAGTAGTAGCTAGGAACATGTCCATGTGAACCACCATGTGCAGCTGTAAAAAAGCACGGACGCTTAGATCACGATTTCAACCCCAGACTCGCCTTGGATCTAGATGTGGAAAGCGGGAAATGATATGGGTTGTCTGAACGGAAGCGTCCTGATTTGAATCATTTGGGACGTTTTCAGAGAAAAGAAGAAAGGAGACAGTGTTTAGTTGGGCCTTTTTTCTCTTTTAAACAAATGGGCCCAGCGGCCGGGCCCAACCTCTGATTAGTCCCGGTGTCAAGAATGAAAAAAAAAAGATTGAAAAAAAGGTGTCAGGAAAGGAAAAAAACGGTGCACGAAATCCTTCAAGTTGAAAACGATCATCACAACTTTTGCAGTGGTTGTAGAGAATGGAATTTTATCCTTTTTTTAAAAAAACTTTTGTAGTGGTGAAATATTTAGAAAAAGAAAGGTTGGGAAAGCTACGCCATAGCCATACTAATCATACGTTGGTGTATTCAGAAGAACCCTGTCGCTCTCAGCAGTGAATAGATCTAGACCCTTTTTCCTCGAATAATGCAAGGTAAAAATCAGCGCGTAAAGTTGAGCATCGCAAATCCCTCCGGTCATCCACGTGATCTGATTAAGAAATCTCCTCACCAACCAACAACAACCGTTGGTACCACCAGCGATGACAGAGCAATTGCCACGGCACGCGTGTACAGTACTGCTGCTAAAAGATCATGATGCATGCAGGCCGCGCCTCTGGAAAAAGGGCCTGGGATCGAGGACGCGGGGGGCGGGGAGGGCCAACCTGACGTGCCCGCGGAGTCGCGGTAGGTGGGTGGCCGGAGTCGGAAGGGGGACCGGCCGGCCGGCCGCGCCATCACCGCGAATGAATTGAAGGCGATCACGCAGGATCGTCTCGCGCCAGTCCGATGGACCCCGGAGGCAACGGAGCAGATCAGCAGGAGAGCGATAGAGACGCGAGCGCGCTGACACGTATGCCGGCACCGACCGCCGCAGATCGCTGTCGAGAGTCCCCCTGCGCCGTGCCCACGCCGCTCTCGAGCACGTACGGCGCCAGCCACGCCGCCGGGCCGCGCCGTCCTCTCTCGCTTCGGAGGCACGCCATGGCCACGAGTGCGTGCGTGCGTGCGTGACCGATCCTGCTGTCATCGTCGGATGAGTGAGCGGTACGCAAGGAATCCGTTGGAGACTTGGAGCTCTTCCGGACTTCCGGCCAGGCTCGTGCTTCAGTCTTCACTCTTCAGAGGCCGGCCGGCAGATTCAGCGCATGCCGCCCGGATCACCGATTTGTTTCGTGCTGCCGCGACCCGGGCAAAAGGTAGACTCCGATTCCTGGTTCGTTCGACCAAAGGGCTGGTTGGCTTAAGGCTTTAGAGCGAGGCGCGCGTCCTTAACCTGAACGACGACGCGCGCTGAAATACATGCGCGTCGGTTAATTTGGGTTGGCCTGTCATTTTCACTGATGATGAGAGGCGCTTTCGGCCCTGATTTCTCTCGCTTCGGTCGGTCTTGCATGAACAAAAATGGGGGGAAAGGTGTGGTTGCACGAGCCATGGCGCAATGATGGATGCGGCCGTGGAGCCCTGGACAAAAGCAACTGGATGACAGGATGAGGGCGGTGAAAACGGAGAGCGTAACTGGAGGGTGTTTAGATGGGTGAAAAGTTTATGCATTAGGTCATGTGTATTGTTAAATTTTTTTTCGGTAATGCTTAGGAACGAACATCCGACGGGCGTCGGACGATCTTCCAGGCCACGCGCCCACGCCCCACGTGACCCACCGATTGGCCCATGGCTCTTTTACTCCACCGCTCATTCCTCATCCTTGTTTCCTTTGCCCAGACCTTCTTTGACCGCACTGCTCCTCCGCCTCCTTGCATCATGGCCTCCAGCTCCAGGGTCTTGGCGTCGATCTCCACGGCGTGGCAGCGCGGCTCAGCGCCATGCACGCCGACGTGCGGCGCCGCCGGCCGCGCGTCCCGCTCCTTCGGCAGAAGGGGCCCTGGTTGTGCTGCTGGTTGAGCTACCGGCGGAAGGGGCCCGCGTCACAGCTCCAAGCGGGTGGGCGGGTGGCGGCGGAGCTCCAAGCGGCGGGCGACCTCCAGGCGCGTCGACGGGCCATCTTCGGTCAGGCCTCCGCCGGTGGCGCGAGCTCCCCATGGAGGATGCTCTGTGGGGTGCGGCAGCCCGAGCCCCATGGAGGATGCTCCGTGGGGCGCCGCTGGCCATGTGCGCCGCCCCGGAGCTCCTCCTGCCGGCCAGGCTTTGTCTCGCCATCCTCCTCCTCTTCTTTCTGTCTCTATCTGTGCTAGGGTTTGCTGCATGTTACACGTGTATGTTTCGCGCGTTTCATATGTTCTAAAATGATGTTGCAACGGTTTTATACGGATGTTGCAAAAGGTAGACCTGGATGTTTCGAATGTTGCATATGTTTCACGAGCATGTTGCAAGTGTTTTATCCGGATGTTGCATTTTCATCGAGAGGTTTTGACTGTGGCCGCACGTGGCTAGGAGTTGGGAGCACGCTGTTAAATGACACGCTTTTAGTGTTGTTTACGCTTATTCTTATGCTAACACCGCCACTTGGCACTGAAATAACCTCATTTCCGCTTGTGCACATATTCTTGGAGCATTTGGGTTTACGCAGGGTATTTGGCTATTTTGGAGCGAATATGGGCTGAATCTGAGAACTAGCAACAACACGGCAAGATGAAGGCCAAAAGCCCTAATGAAGCCCAAAGGAACCGAAGCCCGTTCATGCTCTACTCCAACGGGCCAACTCTAGACAAGGCTTAATTGAAGATAAGGTCGGAGCAAGGCAAATCCAGCGCAGACTCTGAGGACACGTAAAGACCCATTCATATCCCGAAGCAAACGACGTCCAAAGCCCACAAGAATTGGAACATAGCATATTGAACATCAGAGAAGCTTGCACGCAAAAGATGGGCCTGATGCGGGCCAAAAAGGGCCTAGGCCGACCGGCCTAGGGCCCCCTTGGCCGCGCCGCCCAAGCCCCTTTTGAGGCGGTTCGGCCTCCCCTTTAAGCTAGGGTTTCCTCGCTATATAAACAGCCAATCTTACAGAGGAGGGCATCATCCATTCACCAGAAGTCGGCAAAACCTAGAAGAGAGCACCGGAGGGAGACGACGGCCGCCGCAAGTCCTCGAAGTTGTCTAGGGGATGGCCTAGGCCAACCCTAGCCGCCATGGCCTCCCTGCGTGGTTGTGCTATGGTGGAGTTCAGGAACCAATCGTTCATCATCTATGGTATGTACTCGGAGGTGATGGTGTAATGAACATATTCATCTGAGTAATGATAATCATGTCGTCCGATCTATTAGCGACTCAATGTCTCCTTTTATGCTTTCTACCTATCATGAATGTGCTTGAACTTAGTCTAATGCTAGGTTAGACTACTTAGCTTGCTTTGTGTGATCACA